>CM061137.1:68750509-68769509 GCA_030789695.1 Scilla litardierei | reverse complement strand
ATTTTTTGCGGATTTCGCTTAGCTCGAGACTGTTTTTCTACACTTTCTGAAAGATATGGATCTTTTTTATGAAACGATATGATTTTTTGGCTAATTTTTTCTTCTCTATTTAGATGACGATGACAATCTCTCGGTTCCAACGAATATTTTTGCTGATTTTTCAGAGCTTCGGGCTATTTTCTACATATTCTGGAAGATATGGATCTTTATACTAAATGATATGATTTTTAGGGTCAAATTTTGTCCTCTTATTTTTAAGTTGAAAATGGCGATCTCCAGATTCCAACGGACATTTTTCCTTATTATTCTTACCTCGGAGCTATTTTCTAAATTTTTTGGAATATATGTATCTTTTAATTAAATGATATGATTTTTGGTCTAATTTTGGCTTCTCTTATTTTTTCGGTTAAAAATTACCATCTCCCAGTTCCAACGGACATTTTTACAGATTTTTATGCTCTCGGTGCTATTTTCTATGTTTTATGAAAGATAAGGATCTTTTTATTTAATGATTGATTTTTACAGCCTAAATTTGTCTTCTCTTATTTTTTCAGTTGAAGATGGCAATCTACCTGTTTTAATAGACATTTTTGTAGATTTTGCTTAGCTTGAGACTATTTTTCTACCTTTACTGGAAACTATGGATATTTTATTAATAATATTATTTTTTGACCCAATTTTGTGATCTCCTGGTTCCAATTTACATTTGGGTGGATTTTTGTGAGCTCCGGCCTATATTTTATATTATCTATAAGATATGTATCTGTATATTAAATGATTTGATTTTTATAGCATAATTTATCTTCTCTTTTTTCAGCTAAAGATGGCGATCTTCCAGTTCCAATGGACATTTTTACCGATTTTTCTGAACTCAGGGCAATTTTTCAACATTTTAGTGAAGTTATGGATTTTTTTATTAAATGATATAATTTTTGACCAAATTTTGTCTTCTCTTATTTTTCAACTGAAGATGGCGATCTCCGGGTTCCAACGGATATTTTTGTGGATTATTCTGATCCCCTGGCAATTTTCTAAATTTTCTGGAAGATACGGATCTTTTTACTAAATGATTTGATTTTTGGCCTAATTTTGCCTTCTTTTATTTTTCAGGTTACGATGGCAATCTCCTCGTTCCAACTAATGTTTTTGCGGATTTTTCTGAGCTCGGTGCTATTTTTAAAATTTTATGGAAGATATGTATCTTTTTATTAAATGAGATGATTTTCATAGCCTACATTTTTCTTATCTTATTTTTTCAGGTGAAGATGGCGATCTACTGGTTCCAACAGACATTTTTGCGGACTTTTCTTTGTTTGGGCCTATTTTTCCTCATTTTCTATAAGGTATGTATTTTTTATAATTGTTATGATTTTTTGGCATAATTTTGTCTTCTCTTTTTTTTGTTGAAGCAGGCGATCTCCCAGATCCAACGGACATTTTTACGGTAGTTCAGAGCTCCGGGCTATTTTCTATTTTTAAGAAAGATATGAATCTTTTTATTAAAGGATATGAATTTTTGGCCTAATTTTGTCTTCTCTTATTTTTTTAATTGAAGATGGCGATCTTCCGTTTCCAACGGATATTTTTGCAGATTTTTTTGAGTTTCGAGCTATTTTATTCATTTATGGAATATATTGCTCTTTTTATTAAATGATATGATTTTTATAGCCTAAGTTTGTCGTACCTTATTTTTAATTTGAAGATAGCGATCTTCTGGTACTAACGGACATTTTTGCGGATTTTTCTGAGCTGGGTGGCTATTTTCTATATTTTTTGGAAGATATGGATCTTTTTATTACATGATATGATTTTTATAGCCTAACTTTGTCTTATCTTATTTTTTAGTTGAAGATTGCAATCTCCTGTTTGCAACGGACTTTTTTGCGGATTTTTCTGAGTGCAGGGCTATTTTAAACAGTTAATTAAGGATATGGATCTTTTTATTAAAAGATGATTTTTATAGTTTAAGTTTGTCTTCTCTTATTTTTCAATTGAATATTGCGATTCCCCGGTTACAACAGACATTTTTGCTGATTTTTCTGATCTACATGCTATTTTCTATATTTTCTATAAGATATGTATCTTTATATTAAATGATATGAATTTTATTGCCTAATTTTATCTTCCTTTATTTTTCAGTTGAAGATGGCGATCTCCCGGTTACAACTCATATTTTTGTCGATTTTTCTGAGCCCGGTGTTATTTTCTTCATTTTATTGAATATATAGATATTTTTATCAAATGATATGCTTTTTGTAGTCTAATTTTGTCTTCTCTTATTTGTAAGTTGAAGATGGTGATCTTTCGATTTCAACGGACATTTTTGCAGATATTTCTGAGCTACGGGCTATTTTCTACATTTTCTGTATGATATGAATCTTTTTATTAAATGATATGATTTTTATAGACTAAGTTTGTCTTCCCTTATTTTTCGGTTCGAGGAGAAGATGGCGATCTATCGGTTACAACAAAATTTTTTGCTGATTTTTCTGATCTACAAGCTATTTTCTGTATTCTTTGTAAGATATGTATCTTTATCTTAAATGATAGGATTTTTATAGCCTAAGTTTGTCTTCCTTTATTTTTCAGTTGAAGATGGTGATCTCCTGGTTACAATGGGCTTTTTTGCTGATTTTTTTGAGCTCGGTGTTTGTAACGACCTGTATTTTTAGACGTGTGTAGGATCGTGCATACCAGTATTTTACTTCTGTCGTCAAGATAATATTTTTTAGTTTGTACGTTCTCTGCTACGTGTTGACGCAAGCGCGTCTCCGATTTTGTTTTTACCATGTCATCATTAATTGACTATCAAGTTTAACAAAACACTTTAACTTAATTGTCTTACTAATCACAACTTGTTAATCACTTTAATTAAGTTACCAATTACTTTATTTTAATAATTACGTTTAAAATTTACTTAATTATCTTAGTAATTACACTTTGCTAATCACTTCTAAAAATTTCTAATTACTTTAATTCAATTATTTTACCATTCACATTAATTTTCGTAATTACTTAATTAGTTAATATCCTAAGTTGACATAACCTGTTATTCACATTTTAATTTTTTTTATAAGTAGGGTTAAAGAGTGTATCACGCTTTTGAAATCAGATTCATTCCCCCTAAAAAAATTAGTCAAGTTAGTATTAATTCCCATCCTAATCCTGCCTAACCTTTTGACTAAAACTTTAAAGCCGCTTAAATATTTCAAAACACACACTCACGTCTCTTTGAAGGCAGATACATTCCTCCGCTTATTAAAATCAACACACACACACCCAACACGTCTCTTCATTAGTCAAATACAATTAATCTTGTCTAAATCCTAAACCCAATCTTCGACAAATGAAGAAGGTTGTCTCCCTGCTCATCTTATTAAGCCAGACGATCTATCCTCCTCTATTATTAACTTCAACCCCAAATCAAACCAGAAACACTTGTTCAATAAATCAACCAGCAAACAAATTAGCCTCAAACCAGGAACAAATCAGCCTTCAAAACAAATCTCCCATCAAAGTTAGCCCTCAAACAAATCTTCCCCAAATCAATACAACATCAAATTCTCCAAACAATTTCTCCTCAAAATCAAATTCCCAACAAACCCAAAATCTGAATCAAGAGGGAAGAAAAACAATTTCAGAAACAAACTTCAGATCTACAAAATAAACAAACTCCAAAACTCAAATCTGAAAGAAATTTCAGATTCTTACAAAACCCTACCCTCCTTCCTCTTCTTCTTCCTCCTCCCCTTCGCCACATCTTCCCTCCCCCTCGCTTGCAAGCAGCGCACGCTGCCAGCTCAACGCATCGTGCCGCCCTGCTAGCCGTAGCCCGCCGGTGCAGATCTGCTGCGCCTGCGTCGCCGCTGGTCGGAGAAGCCCCGCCGCCGGAGGAGCACGCGCCTGCACCGCCCAGGAGACCGTCGGAGCCCCCTAAGCTGTCGTCTGCCCTTGTTCTTCTCTGTCATCGCGCGAGGTGAGATCCCTTATCATTTTCGCATGAGATGCCCTTGCGGCAAGCTTTGAAAACGAAAAAAGGGAAACAAAACAACAGCAAAGAAGAAGTCAGAGAGAAAGCGAAGGAGTTGAATGAATGAAATGTTAAAGGGAGTGACAACCTGTACAAAAGAGAGTAAAGAGATAGAGATAGAGTATTGAATAAAAAGAAACTAAGGGACAGCCTTGATTAAGTTGGCAGGTTCTAGTTAAAGAAAGAGAAAGAGTTTTGGGTGTTAAATAATGTATGAGTAGGTAGAGAGTAGGTAGAAGTATTAATTTGGGATGTTAAACATACCATTAGCTTAAGTTAAGATTAGTATTAATAGGGTGTTAGTATTAATTTAGAATTTTATATATTAGTGCTAATTACAACATGTTAATTGTTGTAAACACTGTTAGGATAATAATAATGGTATAAAATGAGGCGTATTAGGTTAGTGTAACACGATATAGACATTACCCTAGTCAGTGAACCCGATAAACTTAGACAAACCCAATTTAGGGATTAAATTGATATTTTGATTATCTCGCAATAAATCTAATTCAGTGAATTGTTTAACCCAAACAAAGAACCGGATGTACTGTTACGTAGTACCTGTCAAGACAAACCCAACGGCACCAAAATCACTGTAGGCAAGTGTACAATTTATAGTGAATTTTTGAAGTTGGATGCTCATTTGGTCTTTTATTTATAAAGTTGTATAACTCAAAATCTACACGTGAAATGACGCATGAAATTACTACCATGACATCCGTGACTAAAAATGTGATCCAACATCATATAACTTGCTATACCCTAGTTTAGGACAATAACAAGAAAAATCAACTTTCTATTCGTATTCGTTAAACCCGCATGTTCACCCTTTTTGCTATGTTATTGTGAAAGCTGTTTCGATACTCTTGTAACATGGAAAATGCTGCACAGAAATAAATGATTATATTATTTAATTGCTGCATGCCTTGAAATAATTAACTAGCGTGAGACATCGTGAAATCGTGCGCCTCGAAGGCAAAGTCGTGATTTTCGTGATGTCATGTGAGTTGACAAATTCGTGCTTGTGATATGACTAGGCTGGCTCGTGTTCCAGCATAAATCTTGGGTGGGGTTAGGATTGAGTGGTCACTAGGCGTATGAAAGGGTACTCTCTTCAAGGGCACCACCCATGCGGTGGGTTAGCGCTAATCACGGTAAGCCCCCGTGAGAAGGACGACTCACTCGTCACGACCTAAAGGCATGAATCCTATTATAGACGTGAAATGCTAACTTACGTGAAATGCTAACATACGCGAAATGCTAACATGAAACTTGCAACTTAGAATTGTTATCTCAGTTATATTGACATGCTAATGAACCAAAGAAAAGATTTACTTTACTTGTTAAACTGCTTAGAACTGCATGATAGATGTCTTTTACCTCATTTTATAATCATCTTGTTTAATCTTGTTGTCGTTATCTCATTTAAATTGTTAACGCCTCTTAAATCCAGTATAAATTTGTATATACCTTGCCTTGGGTTCTAACCTCTACTTGCAGACCCTTGCTGACATACATTCATGTTTTTGGATGTATGTCAGATCCCGAGCTATAGCACCCGGAGGACTAGTTGAGATAGCTGAACCAGTGGATCAAGAATTATTAACTAAGTGAACTTTCATTGCACTTATTTTCATTTGTTGTACGGGTCATAAGACCCACTCTTCTTTCTCCATTTGTTGTAATTCTGTTGAGACATTTGAGATTGTAGTAATGTTTTATTTATCTGTGTTGTTTTTAAGTAATGCAAGCAAGAACCTGTGGTTTTTCACACAGACACTTATTGTGTTAAGTCAAGGAGGAAAGAAAAGCAAAAGTACCTCCCCCTGACTTGCACATGCGGACCCGTTCGCGTCCTCGCTCCCAAGCTTAATGGGAAGCGGGACGTGACAGGTTTTAGTGGTGGCACATGCAGGTCTATACTCATACAAAATACTTTAAAATAGTATAGATAATATTACAATCTTGACTCTCAAACAACACCTTCCCTAGAATCTTCTACCACGATCAAATCCATTAGAAAATTCCAGTCCTAAGTTTCTTGATCCTTTGTCAACCAAATCAGTATATCCTAGGTTTTTAATCTCCTTCTTTTTACATTCCACTTTTGACCTTAGAAATCTATCGTTGCTTTTTTCACAAGTCATTTCCTACCCGTACTCACATTTAATCATCTTATTCTAATCCTTACTCTCGACCCACGTGATCTTTCTGACGGCCATCCTTATCATTTTAAATCACCCACATTACTATACTGATTATACTGTCGATATCCCTTTTATGGAATTTCTCGCCCAGTTTAACTTCTTTAAAAATCTTTACTATATACATAGGCCTCATATTTTTAACTGACTTCAAATTATTCTTGAGTTGAGTTTCCTTCGCTGAAAATTTTAGTCACTAAATTTTGAATAATTTCTAATCTATACCATCCATACCCACATATTTTACTTCTACGTATAGAGATCCTTATCTTCAAAACCTTTTTGTTGATGTCACACATATAAATGATAAGCTTCCTTCAATGGACCATGATTCGATCAATGTGCTTGGCTAAATTTGTTGGATCACCCTTGCTAGACTGGGGGTAAGTGATCCTGGCTTAATCACTTCCTTGGCCGTGTCCGCTGGACCGCAAGGACGTGAATCATGATTATGTATGTCATTTCCTTTTTACTACACTACAACAAATTTCAAAACAACCGATCATATACTAATTTTAAATAATTTTTATACTAAGTAAAACTTCAACTATTTCAGTGTATTAGTTATTTATTCATCTTATTTATACTTTAAAATTTTTGTATAAAAAAGAAAAAAATCTATCTACTTTTACGAGCAAACACTACATCTCTGCACCTATGACTCTTTCGTATTTTGCTTCTCTACTATTTTAACTCATACCACTTATTCACTGTCCTTATACACGGTATTGTGATATTGTCACATTTTTTACATAACTCCCATTCTCCCAGTTAATCATGCATAACCATCTCTATGCTACCTGATCAAGCTAACTCTTGTCACGACTACTGATTTGATACCACTGTTCTACAGATTAAGTCGAGACTACTTGAACGTGATAGAACGATATAATAATAAGCGGTCTTAAATTACTATTGGATCGGTGTCTAGAAAGGAATGAGAAGGGGGTTGGTCAACCAAAGGACTTGTCCTACGGTCATAGAAGTGACCTGTTCCTTTAAGCCCTGACTGCCTGGCTGGTTTGAGAGTTAATCTAGACTTCTTATTATTAGGCCAGCCTACACTATTAGATAATCAAGCGACGTTTGTTTTCCTCATGCTCGCTCATTACTTGTCCTTTTCAGTGTTGCTGCGTCTATCTGGTTGTCTTACTATTGTCATCACATTGCCTGTTGGATAAAACATTATTGCTACCAATGCCACCGTTGTTACTTTTGCACTTGCACAGTCACCTTTACTTTATGCATTATATGCACTTACTTACCACACTTGAGCAACCACCAGTACATTAGTTTCCGCTCGTATATGCATGTCTGTTCTTACTTCTTGCACCTGTAAGATCATCTTTCTGATCAAGCTAACTTCTTATCCTTGCCTCACCGAACTCATTCGTCGCAAACTTGATTCATTACATCGTACAACTCTGTATCTTACGCTATCTCTTGGTTACCACCTTAGTGCATCCATTTACTTATTACCGCTTTAGCGAGATTAGTTTTACATTTGCGTTATAACTCCTTTTAAAAATGTTTTCTTCTACCTTCATTTCTATCATCAACAGTGTTGAATTTTATTATGCATTGTGTTGATAGGATGTTTGATATTATTATTATTATTATTATTATTATTATTATTATTAGGAGATTATAATTACGGATGGGAGTAATTTGAGATGATGTAAGGTGTAGTTGTATTGATGGTTTACAATATGATAGATAGAATGATGTTTTCAAAGTTATATTTCACATTTGGATATACCCATACAAATGGCTTCAATAGGATTCCATACTATGAATGGTGCACATGAAGATGAGTACGTTACTAATTTGAAATTCAGACGAGTAACAGATAAGAGTAAATATGAAGGTATAGTATGATCTATGGTGATCATGAGAATGAGTAGACCATTTGAAGTAACAAGATTTCATCATATAGGTAAAGTGATGAAGACGTCGGAAATGATATGATATGTTGATACGAATGGATAGTTGCGTACATGAGCTAAGTTGCTTAGGATGGGACACATTAAGAAATGATGAGATGTAATTTAATAATTTGTTAATTAGGGTGTTTAAACTTATGAGTTGTTACGATGAAGAATGAGTTGGAAGCATGATAAATGTTGATGGTAGATGGTGATGTATACCAGGCGCATTGGTACTTATTGTCATATATCAGTAATTGGTAAAGTATCGTTATACCAATTGTTTGAGATAAGAATAAGGTTGGAGTTAGATATGTCACAATTATAGTACTACAAGTTAGGTTATACAATGAAAAATGGGATGATACATTACGGATGAAACAACCTATGCGAATGAACAGTTTTGTTTTGGAGAACTTGGGTATAAAGGATATTGTACATTAAAGACCCCAGAGAAGATGTTACTATAGCAATGATGAGCGAAGGAGCGAGGAAATTTGTAAGAAGTATTGGTTGAGGATAGTTGGTATTTTCCCTTTCGAGGTTGCCTTGTTTAAAGTATTACTTGTTTAAGACAAGAATTATGAGATAGAAATTAAAAAGGGAAAGTATTGGACCTGTATTTGAGTTCAGGATATATTTATAGTTGTAACATTATTCAGTGACGAGATGAGAAGTAATGATTTATTTTAGGAACACTTATTTGAGGTTATGGGTTTAACAACCAAGGTGTTAGAATATTGGGGTTGTAGTCAGGAGTATATTTATATATTTGTATTTTATTATTTTTCTCATCCTCATCTCTGCACATCTTGGGTAGCCGTTCCTAGCCTTTTTCACTTGCCCACTAACGGTCAAAGCCATCGATGGTGCTTAGTCATCCGAACCTCTTTTTGAAACTCAGTCTTAATCACATCGCTTGTGTCTTTTTCTAATCAATTTCATTTCTTTGTCTCGAAGTATTTCAGTTCATAATTTACCTTATAGAAATACGAGGGCGTCATCCATACTTGTCTTCTGCTCATTAGTGGATAAGAATTCAGAGGACGGAATTTTTCTTAAGGTGGGTAGAATGTAACTGCCTGTATTTTTAGACGTGTGTAGGATCGTGCGTACCAGTATTTTACTTCTGTCGTCCAGATAATATTTTTAGTTCGTACTTTCTCTGCTACTTGTCGACGCGAGCGCGTCTCCAATTTCGTTTTTACAGTGTCATCATTAATTGACTATCAAGTTTAACAAAACACTTTAACTTAATTGTCTTACTAATCACAACTTGTTAATCACTTTAATTAAGTTCCGAATTAGTTAATTTTAATAATTACGTTTAAAATTTACTTAATTATATTAGTAAATTACACTTTGCTAATCACTTCTAAAAATTTCTAATTACTTTAATTCAATTATTTTACCATTCACATTAATTTTCGTAATTACTTAATTATGTTAATATCCTAACTTGACTAACCTGTTATTCACATTTTATTTTTTTATAAGTAGGGTTAAAGAGTTTATCACGTTTTTGAAATCAGATTCATTCCCCCTAAAAAAATTAGTCAAGTTAGTATTAATTCCCATCCTAATCCTGCCTAACCTTTTGACTAAAACTTTAAAGCCGCTTAAATATTTCAAAACACACACATACATCTCTTTGAAGGCAGATACATTCCTTCGCCTATTAAAATCAACACACACACCCAACGCGTCTCTTCATTAGTCAAAAGCTACAATTAATCCTGTCTAAATCCTAAACCTAATCTTTGACAAATGAAGAAGGATGTCTCCTTGCTCATCTTATTAAGCCAGATGATCTCTCCTCCTTTGTTATTAACCTGCAAACCCAAATCAAACCATAAACACTTGTTCAATAAATCAACCAGCAAACAAACTAGCCTCAAACCAGGAACAAATCAGCCTTCAACACAAATCTCCCATCAAATTTAGCCCTCAATCAAATCTTCCCCAAATCAATACAACATCAAATTCTCCAAACAATTTCTCCTCAAAATCAAATTCCCAACAAACCCAAAATCTGAAATCAAGAGGGAAGAAAAACAATTTCAGAAACAAACTTCAGATCTACAAAACAAACAAACTCCAAAACTCAAATCTGAAAGAAATTTCAGATTCTTATGAAACCCTACCCTCCTTCTTCCTCTTCTTCTTCCTCCTCCCCTTGGCCGCATCTCCCCTCCCCCTCACCTGCAAGCAGCGCGCGTTGCCAGCTCAACGCGCTGCGCTGCCCTGCTAGCCGTTGCACGCCGGTGCAGATCCATCACGCCTGCACTGCCGCTGGCCAGAGAAGCCCTGCTGCCGAAGTAGCGCGCGCCTGCGTCGCCCAGGAGACCGTCAGAGCCCCCTGAGCCGCCATCCGCCCTCCTTCTCTGTCATAGCGCGAGGTGAGATCCCCTTTCATTTTTGCATGAGATGCCCTTGCTACAAGCTTTGAAAACGAAAAAAAGGGAAATAAAACAACAACAAAGAAGAAGTCAGAGAGAAAGAGAAGGAGTTGAATGAATGAAATGTTAAAGGAAGTGACGGCCTTTACAAAAGAGAGTAAAGAGATAGAGATAGAGTATTGAATAAAAAGAAATTAAGGGACAGCCTTGATTAAGTTGGTAGGTTACTAGTTAAAGAAAGAAAGAGAAAGAGTTTTGGATGTTAAATAATGTATGAGTAGGTAGAGAGTGGGTAGAAGTATTAAATTGGGATGTTAAACATACCATTAGCTTAAGGTAAGATTAGTATTAATATGGTGTTAGTATTAATTTAGAATTTTAGATATTAGTGTTAATTACAACATGTTAATAGTTGTAAACACTATTAGCATAATAATAATGGTATAAAATGAGGCCTATCAGGTTAGTGTAACAAAATATAGACATCACCCTAGTCAGTGAACCCGATAAAATTAGACAAACCCAATTTAGGGATTAAATCGATATTTTGATTATCTTGCAATAAATCTAATTCAGTGAATTGTTTAACCCAAACAGAGAACCGGATGTACCGTTACGTAGTACCCGTCAAGACGAACCCAACGTCACCAAAATCGCTGGAATCAGGCAAGTGTACAATTTATAGTGAATTTTCGAAGTTGGATGCTCAATTGGTCTTTTACTTGTAAAGTTGTATGACTCAAAATATACACGTGAAATGACGTGTGAAATTACTACCATGACATCCGTGACTAAAAATGTGATCCAATGGCATATAACTTGCTAAACCTTAGTTTAGGACAATAACAAGAAAAATCAACTTTCTGTTCGTATTCGTTAAACCCGCATGTTCACCCTTTTTGCTAAGTTATTGTGAAAGCTATTTCGATACTCTTGTAACATGGAAAATGATGTATGAAAATAAATGATTATATTATTTAATTGTTGCATGCGTTGAAATAATTAACTAGCATGATACGTCGTGAAATCGTGCGCCTCGAAGGCAAAATCGTGATTTTCGTGATGTCATGTGAGTTGACAAATTCGTACTTGTGATATGACTAGGCTGGCTCGTGTTCCAGCACAAATCTTGGGTGGGGTTAGGATTAAACGGACACTAGGTGTATAAAAGGGTACTCTCTTCAAGGGCACCACCCATGCGGTGGGTTAGCGCCTATCACGGTAAGCCCCCCGTGAGAAGGACGACTCACTCATCACGACCTAAAGGCGTGAATCCTATGATAGACGTGAAATGCTAACATACACGAAATGCTAACATACGTGAAATGCTAACGTGCACGAAATGCTAACATGAAATTTGCAACTTGGAATTGTTATCTAAGTTATATTTACATGCTAATGAACCAAAGAAAAGATTTACTTTACTTGTTAAACTGCTTAGAACTGCATGATAGGATGTCTTTTACCTCATTTTATAATCAGCTTGTTTAATCTTGTTGTCGTTGTTGGATCTAGATCCTAGCCTAGAGGGGGGTGAATAGGCTAATAAAATAATTTGTGCAACCTACGAACAAACACACGCAGTTATAGCAGCACAACCAGAGTAAAAGATAGACAATCACAGAGTACGCACGAATATACACTGGTTCGGACATCCCAATGACCTACTCCAGCCCCCAAAGCAGATACTAGTATTGAATAGTGCAATAGGTACAAAACCACAAGTTAGAGCACGCTCAGAGCACCCTCTACGTCTCTACACTCGCCAGGCTCTCAGTACCCCACACACAGTGTTTCCTCTCACTATAAATCCTAGTAATGCTTTCTACCAGCTAGTCCCAATCTAGATGGGTCCCACTTGTCTAGCCCCAACCAGACAAGTCCCAAAATAATCACAAAATATAGGTAAAGTTTCCCCCACAGAGAACGTTACACTAAGACACGAATATAAAGAGTTAAGGGTTTAGAAATGCTCAGTTCGTGTCTGTGTAGGCGTCTTTGTCAATCAGCACGTTGTCAGCTCCAATCTGACGCAAACGGTGTCTCGATCCGACTCCTGGATGTCGAATAGCACACTGGTCTGTGCGTTAAGTAATTTCAGTTCAAAACAATATATCAGATGTCTATGCATATAGAAATCCCCTTTTAAAAATAATTCCATGTCAGCAAGGGGTTTCTCTTTCACGTGATTTAAGTTTCAACCCGTCATCTCCACTTCAGCACCAATCTCTCCCTTCGCTTTCACGCTCTCACGCTGGCGTCTCATTCACAGCTCGACTAGGGCATGCAGCGGGCATAACTTCGTGTTCTCTTCACGGTGACTCTGTCTGCGAAGCTCTCCAGCAACGACGACTTGGAAGCAGCACCACGGCGACTCGATGGTGTACGGATCATCTACATCGGCAATCAGCTTTAGGGGCGAAGCAGCGACCTCCTCTTTGACTACTTTGTCTTCAACTCAACGATGATGGCTCGACAGCGTGTGGCAGCGGCATCGGTAGCTTCTCCGATGGAAGCAGAGATCTCGGAGCAGCGGGGGCTTCGTCTTCTGCTTCTCCGACGCCGTTCGACTCGAGTGCTCAGCAACGGCGAGCTTGCAACAGCGGCGAAGGACGACATCGTCTTAGTCTACGACGACAATGAAGACGAGCGACATTCTCTTCTCCGACAACGAACAACGGTGATCTCCGACGGGCGGCTGTGGTTGCTCGATGGCATCGACGGTAAGTTTCTTTGGTGTTTAACTTACGGCGGAGGGCTGCTCGTTGAAGGCGATGGTGTGGGCTTTGGAGTCTCATCTTCTCCTTCTCAATGGATCTCCGGTGGTGATCTCGTACAGCAGTGGGGGCCTCCAATGATGATGATGTTTCGAGCCTTGGTTAGTTTGGGACTAGCTTGGTTAGGATAGGTGGAGTCCCTCAAATCTCAACTTGATCGTGCTTCCAGTGTGGATATCAACGATCTTGAGATTGAAAATCTTCAATCTCAAATCACTATTTTGGGCATTGAGAATGAGGATCTCAAATCCCAAGTGCACGAGCTCATCACACATGCATCTAATGCACGCACCCCCTATAGTGAAATAACTATAGATGTTGTGAGGTCATCCTTTGGTGCATCCACGAGTGGTGTCTATAACAACTTGGGTAGTTCTACTACTAAGGAAACCACCACTCCTATTCCTCCATCCTTTGCAAAGAAACCCACCAAGGGTGGACATCAAAGGAAGGGACATGCTTACATGTACACCAATACACGTAGGAATGCATCCTCTCATCACATTTCTACTAATGATGGTTTTCATGCTTCTGCTCGTACTAATGCTCGAGTTCCTCCACATGCTTATGATCATCCTCATACATACACATCTCATGTTCATCCACATATGTATGCAACACCACACCATGGATCATATGCCAATCATCATGCTTTTGCACATCATAATGTTCCATACACATATCCTCATGCTCATGCTAGATCTCATGCTCCTAGGCCACATGCACCACGTGGAAATCAACCTTTCGTGCATGCAACCACTAGGAAAAGGATACCCAAAATATACACTATTTGGGGTCCGAAGAACACTAGCATCCATGCGAAGAATATGTATGTGCAAGCGTATATTAATGATATTATTTTGAATGATGATTATGTTGGGAAATCAAGGTCCTCTTCGACTTGGTTTCCAAAGGGTTAGTCTCCATTGACCCTTCATTACTTGGTACCATAAGTTTATATTCATTTTTATGGGTACCAAAGCATTTGTGTTAAGAAGTGATTTCAATTGCATGTTTATTTGTAAATCATTGTGCTTATGATTTTTATGTCTAAAATATTTAATATTTTCATACAACACATTCTTTGATTCATGTTTATGTTTATGATTACATGCATCATAAAAGTATTTATCAAGTGACATGATTACATTAGGATATGGGTTACAATTATTTGAATTCAATATGTTAAATTTGTTGCCTAACCCATAGGATCCAAAAGGATTTTTGGATACAAGAATCATGTTTTCTAGGTTCAATCCACCATGGTATACCAACCCTACCAACTCCTCGATTTGCAAAGGATTTTCATTCAAATGGAGTTGATGGTGCTTAAGTGATGCACCAAAGTAGGGGGAGCTTAATGCTGTAAGTATTTTCTTACATTTGATATACATTTGGTATCCATATGTGTTGAATGCATGTAGATGTCTCTTTATGTTTTAGACTATCTCATGCATATCTTGATGCTAGTTTTGAGCTTATGATTATATGCTTATCTTTCGTATGCTCATGGCATTCCATGCTTATTATTGACTCATTTAGTGAGTATCTCTTTTGGAATGCATGCTAGTACTAGATTTGTGTATGCCATAAGTTTTTATGAAGTTATTTTTTTGGCATAACATTTTTGCATACTACATTTGTTTTCATACTACATTTGGTATGCACATTGGATTTATGTCTCTGATATTGATTTCGTCGCTCGGCGATTTTATTGGATTAAATAGATTTAATTTCATAAAATCATAGAATTGTTTTCCATGCACTCTATTTAACTAAGAATGTTGATATTGGAGAGTATGTTCCATAACTCAATAAGTGAAATTGATTTGAGTTTTGATGATTTCGTTTTTCGATTTTCGCCTATGGCTTGGTGATTTCGTTTTTCGATTTTCACTCATGGTTTGATGATTTTGTTTTTCGATTTTCGCCTATGGTTTGATGATTTCGTTTTTCGACTTTCGACTATGGTCACGTTGGCACACTTTGAATTTCTTCGGTATTTTACATTTGGTATTTTACTTTGGTGTCATTTGGATCGTGGTCATATTCTTCGACTCTCATGCTTTTATATTAGCCATTGGTGTTGTCGTTGATCTCCTCTTGCTCTTTTTGCTAATGCCAAAGGGGGAGAGAATTAATAATGACAATGTGCTAATTGATAATTCAAAGCAATTTACCATGAATCCATCTAATTTGATATGTTAGATTCAGGGGGAGTGAAGATATAAAAATGGATTTAGATCCTATATGTCAATAATTGGTTCATATTTCATATCTTCCTCGTCTGCTTGATGCGTATGATTAATATTTAATACGAGACTAACGTGTCATCAATGCAGGGAGAGTAAGTAAATTTCATTTGAATCATTATTATTGATTATTATTTATGTTGGTTTGTCATCACCAAAAAGGGGGAGAATGTTGAGTATTGACTCCCCGGATTTGGTTTTGGATGATGAGCAAACATAAATATCGTGTACTAACTGTTTGTGAGCGCAGTTATGGAGATCGTCGCCAAAAGAATACGTACATCAAAAGCGACGTCTCAATACTTCTCAATACGCGTGATCGTGTGCCTGAAGCTTCGTTGAAGCTCAAGGAGTTTTATTGAAGTCAAGAAGAATGAAGATTGAAGCTTTGAAGACGGTTCTTCATGTTTTATCTTTTGTCTTCTAGCTTCATAGAATAGAATGTTAAGCCTTGAGTAGGACTTACATTATAATCTTCATTTCACTCATATCTTAGAGCTAGGATTATCATAGAAGCCATTAGAAACTTTTCCAAAGCCTATCGCTTCTTCCCTCGGCTTCTAGTGCATCTTAGTTGGTTCAAGAAGAATAACCAACCGACTAGATGACGATCTAGTCGGTCGACAACTCTTCATGAACCGACTAGATGTCCTTACTCATTTTAGCTCATTCCCTGTTGATCAATTAGTCGGTCAAAGAAGGTTCACCGACCGACTAGATGACGATCTAGTCGGTTAGGAATCCTTCTCAGACCGACTAGTTATCATTGCCTAATTTCAGCCTGAGCTACTGTTTCGAGTTAGGTCTAAGTACAATCGTCGACCGACTAGTTGTGAAATTAGTCGGTTGGAATTTGTTCTCAGACCGACTAGTTCAACTTGAATTCAGCATATTCTATTTCGACTCTTAGTCGGTCAAAGAACACTCACCGACCCACTAGTTGTGAAACTAGTCGGTTGGCAAGTCTTCTTAGACCGACTAGTTCATATTGTCTGGAACTTTCTCTTTTGGCTGTGAGCCAGTTAGTCGGTCCATGAATAATCACCGACAGACTAGTTTTCAATCTAGTCGGTCAGTGATCCTTCTTAGACCGACTAGTCTGCTTCAGAATAGAGCCGTTAGAGCATTTTTTGCACGAATTTCTCTCCTCTCTTTCCTCTATCTTATATATACTTGGAGGGGTTCTTTCATAGGATCCAAGGCTGCATATTTTAGGATTTAGAGAAATCAAAGAGAAGCAAATCAACTCCATTCTAAAGCTATCTCTTCTCACTAGAATCTCTCTCTCACTCTTATTCCTCAAGAGAGATTCATTGATTGTGAGCCTTCCCAGCCAAGGAGCTTGAATCAAGGTCACCATCTCCACCCTAGGCTTCCATTGCTGGTCAACTTCTTGGAGCTAGGGTTTGGTGACATCTTCTTCCCCAAAATCTCTCTTTGCCCTAATTTGGTAAGTATACTCAAGGCATAGGATTTTGTGGTAAGTGTTTCATTATTTCATCGCATTTGATATTTGAATTGTTCTCTCGGTTGTGAGAGAAGTGTGTGATCCCAGTTTGTGGGAGTCACATGTCATTTGTATGATTTGGTCTTGTGAAGGTTTTTCACAAGAATTTCATAGTGCTAAATCTTGGGTTAGAGATTTCTAACTCAAGTATCTGAAGGGGATCCGAGTGGTTGGGACGTAGGATCACCTGGAACAAGTCGGGGAGACTTGGGTGGATCCGAACCCGTTACATGCTTTGTTTGCGTGTCTATTCTTGTTGTTCGTAGTCTATTCCGCATTGTTGTTTGTATGTTTGCACAATAATTAGGAATAACTCTCTTGATTATTTTAAAGTACTATTCACCCCCCTCTAGTACATGTGCAGTAGCTTCACAGGGCACAACACGGCAGTCTTGATCTTCACAGCTTGGTGGTAGAGAAGCAGCTAGCGAGGATGATCGGCAGTCTTGATCTTCACAGCTTGGTGGTAGAGAAGTTTAACTGCATTGGATTGTGGTTTGATCTTTGAGACTTTAGTATTGAGGAGGCTTTGAGAGGTTTTTTTGTTTCACAGCCGCAGGATGATGATACGAATGTCTAGGGTTTTCTTGCGGCTTGATAATAGGGTTTGGCTCACGTTTTTGCCTTTTTGTTGTTGTTGCCGCAAGACTTGGGTATTTTATATAGTCCCCTTCTTTATCTCTTTTGGTGTTGCCACATCACTAAATTTTTGTTGCGCCCCTTGAATATTTTTGCATTCCGTAAATAATTTTTGTTAGGTTTTGGCAACTATTTGATTGATTTTTTTCAGCCGCACACTCCCTACCATTGGGATGATGCCATTTATATAGAGTATAGTGCTAGGGTTTTGATGAAGAGCGACTAAGAGGATGATGTGGAATCCCTATAATATAGGAATCTTATAATTTGGTTGGGATTTTGTATTGGAGAAAGATTAGGAAATAGGATGAGATCTTCTAATTGATTTGACTAAATCTCCATGAGATTTGAAATGGCTCCATCTCATCCTACATTGGACCAAGTCCAATTTGCTTGATTTGAATTGGTCTCTCCTCATCTCTTCATCTTGACCAAGTCTACTTTGCTCTGTGCAAAGCAATCTCTCTCACTCCCAGATAGCTATACAAATAGCAATTCCTCCAAATAGTGAAAATATATTGTTTCGCCAAGCCTGAAATATACTAAGCACACACATTAGATATAACGACACGTTTGTCATCATCAAACCAAGATCCTAGATCGTTGCTTCCAACAGTCGTTATCTCATTTAAATTGTTAACGCCTCTTAAATCCATTATAAATTTGTATATACCTTGCCTTGGGTTCTAACCTCTACTTACCGACCCTTACTGACATACATTCATGTTTTTGGGTGTATGTCAGATCCCGAGCTATTGCACCAGGAGGACTAGTTGAGATAGCTGAACCAGTGAATCAAGAATTGTTAACTAAGTGAACTTTCATTGCACTTATTTTCATTTGTTGTACGGGTCATAAGACCCACTCTTCTGTTATCCATTTGTTGTAATTCCATTGAGACATTTGAGATTGTAATAATGTTTTATTTATCTGTGTTGTTTTTGAGTAATGCAAGCAAGAACCTGCGGTTTTTCACACAGACGCTTATTGTGTTAAGTCAAGGAGGAAAGAAAAGCAAAAGCACCTCCTCCTGACTTGCACATGCAGACCCGTTCGCGTCCTCTTCCAAGCTTAATGGGAAGCGGGGCATGACAGTGTTATTTTCTTCATTTTATTGAGAATATGGATATTTTTACCAAATGATTTGCTTTTTGTAGTCTAATTTTGTCTTCTCCTATTTTTAGTTGAAGATGGCGATGTTTTTATTCCAACGGACATTTTGCGGATTTTACCGAGATCGGGGCTATTTTCTACATTTTCTCGA
>CM061137.1:68720667-68750009 GCA_030789695.1 Scilla litardierei | reverse complement strand
ATATCTTCCAGAAATGTAGATAAATAGCCCCGAGCTCAGAAAAAACCGCAAAATATCCATTGGAACCCGGACATCAACACCTTTGGAAAATTAAAAAGACAAAATTTGGCCATAAAAATCATATCATTTAATAAAAATATTTATATCTTCAATAAAATGTAGAAAATAGCTCCGAGCTAAGAAAAATCCGCAAAAATATCTGTTGGAACTGGGAGATCGCCATACTCAATTCAAACATAAGAGAAGACAAACTTATGCTATAAAAATCATATCATTTAATAAAAAGATACATATCTTCCATAAAACTTAGAAAAAATCACAGAGATCAGAAAAATCCGCAAAAAATTCTGTTGGAAACTGTATACCACTACCTTCAACTGAAAAATAAGCGAAGACAAACTTAGTCTATAAAAATCATATCATTGAATAAAATAAACCACATCTTAAATAAACTGTAGAAAATATTCCCGAGCTTAGAAAAATCGGCAAAAATGTCTGTTGGAACCGGGAGTTGGCCATATTCAAATAAAAAATAAAAGAAGACAAAATTAGGACAAATATCATATCATTTAATAAAAACATCCATAACTTCCCGAAAATGTAGAAAAATAGTTTCGAGCTCAGAAAAATTTGCAAAAATATCCGTTGGAACCGGGAGATCGCCATGTTCCACCGAAAAATAAGAGAAGACAAAAATAGGCTACAAAAGTCATATCATTTAATAAAAAATCCATATCTTCAATAAAATGTAAAAAATAACCATGAAGCTCAGAAAAATACACAAAAATATCTGTTGGAACCGGGAGATCGTCATTTTCAACACAAAAAAAATAAGAAAATACGACATTAGGAAAAAATTATTTCATTTAATAAAAAGATATATATCTTCCAGAAAATGTATAAATGTGCTCGGGGCTCAGAAAAATTTGCACAAATGTCTGTTGGAACTGGGAGATGGCCATTTTCAACTGAAAAATAATAGAAGACAAAATTAGGCCATAAAATCATATCAATTAATAAAATAAGCCATAAGTTCAATAAAATCTAGAAAATAGCCACGTGTTCAGAGAAATCCGTAAAAAATTCTGTTAGAACCGGGAGATCGACATATTCAACTTAAAAATAAAATAAGACATAATTAGGCCATAAAACATATCATTTAATATTAAGATCCATATCTTCAATAAAATATAGAAAATAGCTCGGAACACAGAAAAATCCTCAAAAATGTCCTTTAGAACCGGGAGATTGCCATTTTCAACCTAAAAATAAGAGAAGATAAAATTTGGCCTTCAAAATCTTATCTTTTAAACTAAAGATCCATATTTTCCAGAAAATATCAAAAAAGCCCGTAGCTAAGAAAAATACGCAAAAATATCTGTTGGAACCGGGAGATCACCATCTGCAATATGAAAATAAGAGAAGACAAAATTAGGCCAAAATATCATATTATTTAATAAAATGATACATATCTTCCAGAAAATGTGAAAATTAGCCTGGAGCTGAGAAAAATCTGCAAAATGTACGTTGAAATCAAGAGATCGCCATCTTCAACTGAAAAATTAGAGAAGACAAAAGTTGGCCAAAAAATTCATATCATTTAATAAAAAGATCTTTCTGTCAAAAAATACAGAAAATAATCTCGAGCTCACAAAAATCCACAAAAAAGTCTGTTGGAACCGGAAGATCGCCATCTTCAACTTAAAAAAATAAAAGAAGGCATATTAGGCTATAAAATATCATTTAATATAAATATTCATATCTAACAGAAAATTTAGAAAATGGCCCAGAGTTTAGGAAAATCATCAAAAATGTTTGTTGGATTAAATGATAAGAAACTAGGAGATCGCAATCTTCAACTAAAAAAATAAGAGAATACAAAATTAGGAAAAAAAATAAAACCTTTTAATCAAAAGATCCATATCTTATAGAAAATGTAGAAAAATAGTCCCGAGCTAAAACAAATTCGCAAAAATGTCCGTTGGAACCGGGAGATCACGATTTTCTATTGATAAAAATAAGAGAAGACAAACTTATGCTATAAAAATCATATCAATTAATTAAAACATACATTCTTACATAAAATGTAGAAAATATCTCCGAGCTCAAAAAAGTCCTCAAAAATGTCCGTTCGAACCGTGAGATCGCTATCTTCAACTGAAAAATAAGTGAAGACAAAATTATGCTATAAAAATCAAAAGATTTAATATAAAGATTCGCATCTTACGAAAAATATAGAAAATTGCACGGAGCTCAGAAAATCTCGCAAAATGTCTGTTGAAACCGGGAGATCTCCATCAACTAAAAAATAAAAGAAAATAAAATTAAGCCAAAAAATTATATCATTTAATAAAAAGATCCATATCTTCGAGAAAATGTAGAAAATAGCCCCGATCTCGGTAAAATCCGCAAAATGTCCGTTGGAATAAAAAGATCGCCATCTTCAACTAAAAATAGGAGAAGACAAAATTAGACTACAAAAAGCAAATCATTTGGTAAAAATATCCATATTCTCAATAAAATGAAGAAAATAACACTGTCATGCCCCGCTTCCCATTAAGCTTGGAAGAGGACGCGAACGGGTCTGCATGTGCAAGTCAGGAGGAGGTGCTTTTGCTTTTCTTTCCTCCTTGACTTAACACAATAAGCGTCTGTGTGAAAAACCGCAGGTTCTTGCTTGCATTACTCAAAAACAACACAGATAAATAAAACATTATTACAATCTCAAATGTCTCAATGGAATTACAACAAATGGATAACAGAAGAGTGGGTCTTATGACCCGTACAACAAATGAAAATAAGTGCAATGAAAGTTCACTTAGTTAACAATTCTTGATTCACTGGTTCAGCTATCTCAACTAGTCCTCCTGGTGCAATAGCTCGGGATCTGACATACACCCAAAAACATGAATGTATGTCAGTAAGGGTCGGCAAGTAGAGGTTAGAACCCAAGGCAAGGTATATACAAATTTATAATGGATTTAAGAGGCGTTAACAATTTAAATGAGATAACGACTGTTGGAAGCAACGATCTAGGATCTTGGTTTGATGATGACAAACGTGTCGTTATATCTAATGTGTGTGCTTAGTATATTTCAGGCTTGGCGAAACAATATATTTTCACTATTTGGAGGAATTGCTATTTGTATAGCTATCTGGGAGTGAGAGAGATTGCTTTGCACAGAGCAAAGTAGACTTGGTCAAGATGAAGAGATGAGGAGAGACCAATTCAAATCAAGCAAATTGGACTTGGTCCAATGTAGGATGAGATGGAGCCATTTCAAATCTCATGGAGATTTAGTCAAATCAATTAGAAGATCTCATCCTATTTCCTAATCTTTCTCCAATACAAAATCCCAACCAAATTATAAGATTCCTATATTATAGGGATTCCACATCATCCTCTTAGTCGCTCTTCATCAAAACCCTAGCACTATACTCTATATAAATGGCATCATCCCAATGGTAGGGAGTGTGCGGCTGAAAAAAATCAATCAAATAGTTGCCAAAACCTAACAAAAATTATTTACGGAATGCAAAAATATTCAAGGGGCGCAACAAAAATTTAGTGATGTGGCAACACCAAAAGAGATAAAGAAGGGGACTATATAAAATACCCAAGTCTTGCGGCAACAACAACAAAAAGGCAAAAACGTGAGCCAAACCCTATTATCAAGCCGCAAGAAAACCCTAGACATTCGTATCATCATCCTGCGGCTGTGAAACAAAAAAACCTCTCAAAGCCTCCTCAATACTAAAGTCTCAAAGATCAAACCACAATCCAATGCAGTTAAACTTCTCTACCACCAAGCTGTGAAGATCAAGACTGCCGATCATCCTCGCTAGCTGCTTCTCTACCACCAAGCTGTGAAGATCAAGACTGCCGTGTTGTGCCCTGTGAAGCTACTGCACATGTACTAGAGGGGGGTGAATAGTACTTTAAAATAATCAAGAGAGTTATTCCTAATTATTGTGCAAACATACAAACAACAATGCGGAATAGACTACGAACAACAAGAATAGACACGCAAACAAAGCATGTAACGGGTTCGGATCCACCCAAGTCTCCCCGACTTGTTCCAGGTGATCCTACGTCCCAACCACTCGGATCCCCTTCAGATACTTGAGTTAGAAATCTCTAACCCAAGATTTAGCACTATGAAATTCTTGTGAAAAACCTTCACAAGACCAAATCATACAAATGACATGTGACTCCCACAAACTGGGATCACACACTTCTCTCACAACCGAGAGAACAATTCAAATATCAAATGCGATGAAATAATGAAACACTTACCACAAAATCCTATGCCTTGAGTATACTTACCAAATTAGGGCAAAGAGAGATTTTGGGGAAGAAGATGTCACCAAACCCTAGCTCCAAGAAGTTGACCAGCAATGGAAGCCTAGGGTGGAGATGGTGACCTTGATTCAAGCTCCTTGGCTGGGAAGGCTCACAATCAATGAATCTCTCTTGAGGAATAAGAGTGAGAGAGAGATTCTAGTGAGAAGAGATAGCTTTAGAATGGAGTTGATTTGCTTCTCTTTGATTTCTCTAAATCCTAAAATATGCAGCCTTGGATCCTATGAAAGAACCCCTCCAAGTATATATAAGATAGAGGAAAGAGAGGAGAGAAATTCGTGCAAAAAATGCTCTAACGGCTCTATTCTGAAGCAGACTAGTCGGTCTAAGAAGGATCACTGACCGACTAGATTGAAAACTAGTCTGTCGGTGATTATTCATGGACCGACTAACTGGCTCACAGCCAAAAGAGAAAGTTCCAGACAATATGAACTAGTCGGTCTAAGAAGACTTGCCAACCGACTAGTTTCACAACTAGTGGGTCGGTGAGTGTTCTTTGACCGACTAAGAGTCGAAATAGAATATGCTGAATTCAAGTTGAACTAGTCGGTCTGAGAACAAATTCCAACCGACTAATTTCACAACTAGTCGGTCGACGATTGTACTTAGACCTAACTCGAAACAGTAGCTCAGGCTGAAATTAGGCAATGATAACTAGTCGGTCTGAGAAGGATTCCTAACCGACTAGATCGTCATCTAGTCGGTCGGTGAACCTTCTTTGACCGACTAATTGATCAACAGGGAATGAGCTAAAATGAGTAAGGACATCTAGTCGGTTCATGAAGAGTTGTCGACCGACTAGATCGTCATCTAGTCGGTTGGTTATTCTTCTTGAACCAACTAAGATGCACTAGAAGCCGAGGGAAGAAGCGATAGGCTTTGGAAAAGTTTCTAATGGCTTCTATGATAATCCTAGCTCTAAGATATGAGTGAAATGAAGATTATAATGTAAGTCCTACTCAAGGCTTAACATTCTATTCTATGAAGCTAGAAGACAAAAGATAAAACATGAAGAACCGTCTTCAAAGCTTCAATCTTCATTCTTCTTGACTTCAATAAAACTCCTTGAGCTTCAACGAAGCTTCAGGCACACGATCACGCGTATTGAGAAGTATTGAGACGTCGCTTTTGATGTACGTATTCTTTTGGCGACGATCTCCATAACTGCGCTCACAAACAGTTAGTACACGATATTTATGTTTGCTCATCATCCAAAACCAAATCCGGGGAGTCAATACTCAACATTCTCCCCCTTTTTGGTGATGACAAACCAACATAAATAATAATCAATAATAATGATTCAAATGAAATTTACTTACTCTCCCTGCATTGATGACACGTTAGTCTCGTATTAAATATTAATCATACGCATCAAGCAGACGAGGAAGATATGAAATATGAACCAATTATTGACATATAGGATCTAAATCCATTTTTATATCTTCACTCCCCCTGAATCTAACATATCAAATTAGATGGATTCATGGTAAATTGCTTTGAATTATCAATTAGCACATTGTCATTATTAATTCTCTCCCCCTTTGGCATTAGCAAAAAGAGCAAGAGGAGATCAACGACAACACCAATGGCTAATATAAAAGCATGAGAGTCGAAGAATATGACCACGATCCAAATGACACCAAAGTAAAATACCAAATGTAAAATACCGAAGAAATTCAAAGTGTGCCAACGTGACCATAGTCGAAAGTCGAAAAACGAAATCATCAAACCATAGGCGAAAATCGAAAAACAAAATCATCAAACCATGAGTGAAAATCGAAAAACGAAATCACCAAGCCATAGGCGAAAATCGAAAAACGAAATCATCAAAACTCAAATCAATTTCACTTATTGAGTTATGGAACATACTCTCCAATATCAACATTCTTAGTTAAATAGAGTGCATGGAAAACAATTCTATGATTTTATGAAATTAAATCTATTTAATCCAATAAAATCGCCGAGCGACGAAATCAATATCAGAGACATAAATCCAATGTGCATACCAAATGTAGTATGAAAACAAATGTAGTATGCAAAAATGTTATGCCAAAAAAATAACTTCATAAAAACTTATGGCATACACAAATCTAGTACTAGCATGCATTCCAAAAGAGATACTCACTAAATGAGTCAATAATAAGCATGGAATGCCATGAGCATACGAAAGATAAGCATATAATCATAAGCTCAAAACTAGCATCAAGATATGCATGAGATAGTCTAAAACATAAAGAGACATCTACATGCATTCAACACATATGGATACCAAATGTATATCAAATGTAAGAAAATACTTACAGCATTAAGCTCCCCCTACTTTGGTGCATCACTTAAGCACCATCAACTCCATTTGAATGAAAATCCTTTGCAAATCGAGGAGTTGGTAGGGTTGGTATACCATGGTGGATTGAACCTAGAAAACATGATTCTTGTATCCAAAAATCCTTTTGGATCCTATGGGTTAGGCAACAAATTTAACATATTGAATTCAAATAATTGTAACCCATATCCTAATGTAATCATGTCACTTGATAAATACTTTTATGATGCATGTAATCATAAACATAAACATGAATCAAAGAATGTGTTGTATGAAAATATTAAATATTTTAGACATAAAAATCATAAGCACAATGATTTACAAATAAACATGCAATGGAAATCACTTCTTAACACAAATGCTTTGGTACCCATAAAAATGAATATAAACTTATGGTACCAAGTAATGAAGGGTCAATGGAGACTAACCCTTCGGAAACCAAGTCGAAGAGGACCTTGATTTCCCAACATAATCATCATTCAAAATAATATCATTAATATACGCTTGCACATACATATTCTTCGCATGGATGCTAGTGTTCTTCGGACCCCAAATAGTGTATATTTTGGGTATCCTTTTCCTAGTGGTTGCATGCACGAAAGGTTGATTTCCACGTGGTGCATGTGGCCTAGGAGCATGAGATCTAGCATGAGCATGAGGATATGTGTATGGAACATTATGATGTGCAAAAGCATGATGATTGGCATATGATCCATGGTGTGGTGTTGCATACATATGTGGATGAACATGAGATGTGTATGTATGAGGATGATCATAAGCATGTGGAGGAACTCGAGCATTAGTACGAGCAGAAGCATGAAAACCATCATTAGTAGAAATGTGATGAGAGGATGCATTCCTACGTGTATTGGTGTACATGTAAGCATGTCCCTTCCTTTGATGTCCACCCTTGGTGGGTTTCTTTGCAAAGGATGGAGGAATAGGAGTGGTGGTTTCCTTAGTAGTAGAACTACCCAAGTTGTTATAGACACCACTCGTGGATGCACCAAAGGATGACCTCACAACATCTATAGTTATTTCACTATAGGGGGTGCGTGCATTAGATGCATGTGTGATGAGCTCGTGCACTTGGGATTTGAGATCCTCATTCTCAATGCCCAAAATAGTGATTTGAGATTGAAGATTTTCAATCTCAAGATCGTTGATATCCACACTGGAAGCACGATCAAGTTGAGATTTGAGGGACTCCACCTATCCTAACCAAGCTAGTCCCAAACTAACCAAGGCTCGAAACATCATCATCATTGGAGGCCCCCACTGCTGTACGAGATCACCACCGGAGATCCATTGAGAAGGAGAAGATGAGACTCCAAAGCCCACACCATCGCCTTCAACGAGCAGCCCTCCGCCGTAAGTTAAACACCAAAGAAACTTACCGTCGACGCCATCGAGCAACCACAGCCGCCCGTCGGAGATCACCGTTGTTCGTTGTCGGAGAAGAGAATGTCGCTCGTCTTCATTGTCGTCGTAGACTAAGACGATGTCGTCCTTCGCCGCTGTTGCAAGCTCGCCGTTGCTGAGCACTCGAGTCGAACGGCGTCGGAGAAGCAGAAGACGAAGCCCCCGCTGCTCCGAGATCTCTGCTTCCATCGGAGAAGCTACCGATGCCGCTGCCACACGCTGTCGAGCCATCATCGTTGAGTTGAAGACAAAGAAGTCAAAGAGGAGGTCGCTGCTTCGCCCCTAAAGCTGATTGCCGCTGTAGATGATCCGTACACCATCGAGTCGCCGTGGTGCTGCTTCCAAGTCGTCGTTGCTGGAGAGCTTCGCAGACAGAGTCACCGTGAAGAGAACACGAAGTTATGCCCGCTGCATGCCCTAGTCGAGCTGTGAATGAGACGCCAGCGTGAGAGCGTGAAAGCGAAGGGAGAGATTGGTGCTGAAGTGGAGATGACGGGTTGAAACTTAAATCACGTGAAAGAGAAACCCCTTGCTGACATGGAATTATTTTTAAAAGGGGATTTCTATATGCATAGACATCTGATATATTGTTTTGAACTGAAATTACTTAACGCACAGACCAGTGTGCTATTCGACATCCAGGAGTCGGATCGAGACACCGTTTGCGTCAGATTGGAGCTGACAACGTGCTGATTGACAGAGACGCCTACACAGACACGAACTGAGCATTTCTAAACCCTTAACTCTTTATATTCGTGTCTTAGTGTAACGTTCTCTGTGGGGGAAACTTTACCTATATTTTGTGATTATTTTGGGACTTGTCTGGTTGGGGCTAGACAAGTGGGACCCATCTAGATTGGGACTAGCTGGTAGAAAGCATTACTAGGATTTATAGTGAGAGGAAACACTGTGTGTGGGGTACTGAGAGCCTGGCGAGTGTAGAGACGTAGAGGGTGCTCTGAGCGTGCTCTAACTTGTGGTTTTGTACCTATTGCACTATTCAATACTAGTATCTGCTTTGGGGGCTGGAGTAGGTCATTGGGATGTCCGAACCAGTGTATATCCGTGCGTACTCTGTGATTGTCTATCTTTTACTCTGGTTGTGCTGCTATAACTGCGTGTGTTTGTTCGTAGGTTGCACAAATTATTTTATTAGCCTATTCACCCCCCTCTAGGCTAGGATCTAGATCCAACAACGACAACAAGATTAAACAAGCTGATTATAAAATGAGGTAAAAGACATCCTATCATGCAGTTCTAAGCAGTTTAACAAGTAAAGTAAATCTTTTCTTTGGTTCATTAGCATGTAAATATAACTTAGATAACAATTCCAAGTTGCAAATTTCATGTTAGCATTTCGTGCACGTTAGCATTTCACGTATGTTAGCATTTCGTGTATGTTAGCATTTCACGTCTATCATAGGATTCACGCCTTTAGGTCGTGATGAGTGAGTCGTCCTTCTCACGGGGGGCTTACCGTGATAGGCGCTAACCCACCGCATGGGTGGTGCCCTTGAAGAGAGTACCCTTTTATACACCTAGTGTCCGTTTAATCCTAACCCCACCCAAGATTTGTGCTGGAACACGAGCCAGCCTAGTCATATCACAAGCACGAATTTGTCAACTCACATGACATCACGAAAATCACGATTTTGCCTTCGAGGCGCACGATTTCACGACGTATCATGCTAGTTAATTATTTCAACGCATGCAACAATTAAATAATATAATCATTTATTTTCATACAGCATTTTCCATGTTACAAGAGTATCGAAATAGCTTTCACAATAACTTAGCAAAAAGGGTGAACATGCGGGTTTAACGAATACGAACAGAAAGTTGATTTTTCTTGTTATTGTCCTAAACTAAGGTTTAGCAAGTTATATGCCATTGGATCACATTTTTAGTCACGGATGTCATGGTAGTAATTTCACACGTCATTTCACGTGTATATTTTGAGTCATACAACTTTACAAGTAAAAGACCAATTGAGCATCCAACTTCGAAAATTCACTATAAATTGTACACTTGCCTGATTCCAGCGATTTTGGTGACGTTGGGTTCGTCTTGACGGGTACTACGTAACGGTACATCCGGTTCTCTGTTTGGGTTAAACAATTCACTGAATTAGATTTATTGCAAGATAATCAAAATATCGATTTAATCCCTAAATTGGGTTTGTCTAATTTTATCGGGTTCACTGACTAGGGTGATGTCTATATTTTGTTACACTAACCTGATAGGCCTCATTTTATACCATTATTATTATGCTAATAGTGTTTACAACTATTAACATGTTGTAATTAACACTAATATCTAAAATTCTAAATTAATACTAACACCATATTAATACTAATCTTACCTTAAGCTAATGGTATGTTTAACATCCCAATTTAATACTTCTACCCACTCTCTACCTACTCATACATTATTTAACATCCAAAACTCTTTCTCTTTCTTTCTTTAACTAGTAACCTACCAACTTAATCAAGGCTGTCCCTTAATTTCTTTTTATTCAATACTCTATCTCTATCTCTTTACTCTCTTTTGTAAAGGCCGTCACTTCCTTTAACATTTCATTCATTCAACTCCTTCTCTTTCTCTCTGACTTCTTCTTTGTTGTTGTTTTATTTCCCTTTTTTTCGTTTTCAAAGCTTGTAGCAAGGGCATCTCATGCAAAAATGAAAGGGGATCTCACCTCGCGCTATGACAGAGAAGGAGGGCGGATGGCGGCTCAGGGGGCTCTGACGGTCTCCTGGGCGACGCAGGCGCGCGCTACTTCGGCAGCAGGGCTTCTCTGGCCAGCGGCAGTGCAGGCGTGATGGATCTGCACCGGCGTGCAACGGCTAGCAGGGCAGCGCAGCGCGTTGAGCTGGCAACGCGCGCTGCTTGCAGGTGAGGGGGAGGGGAGATGCGGCCAAGGGGAGGAGGAAGAAGAAGAGGAAGAAGGAGGGTAGGGTTTCATAAGAATCTGAAATTTCTTTCAGATTTGAGTTTTGGAGTTTGTTTGTTTTGTAGATCTGAAGTTTGTTTCTGAAATTGTTTTTCTTCCCTCTTGATTTCAGATTTTGGGTTTGTTGGGAATTTGATTTTGAGGAGAAATTGTTTGGAGAATTTGATGTTGTATTGATTTGGGGAAGATTTGATTGAGGGCTAAATTTGATGGGAGATTTGTGTTGAAGGCTGATTTGTTCCTGGTTTGAGGCTAGTTTGTTTGCTGGTTGATTTATTGAACAAGTGTTTATGGTTTGATTTGGGTTTGCAGGTTAATAACAAAGGAGGAGAGATCATCTGGCTTAATAAGATGAGCAAGGAGACATCCTTCTTCATTTGTCAAAGATTAGGTTTAGGATTTAGACAGGATTAATTGTAGCTTTTGACTAATGAAGAGACGCGTTGGGTGTGTGTGTTGATTTTAATAGGCGAAGGAATGTATCTGCCTTCAAAGAGATGTATGTGTGTGTTTTGAAATATTTAAGCGGCTTTAAAGTTTTAGTCAAAAGGTTAGGCAGGATTAGGATGGGAATTAATACTAACTTGACTAATTTTTTTAGGGGGAATGAATCTGATTTCAAAAACGTGATAAACTCTTTAACCCTACTTATAAAAAAATAAAATGTGAATAACAGGTTAGTCAAGTTAGGATATTAACATAATTAAGTAATTACGAAAATTAATGTGAATGGTAAAATAATTGAATTAAAGTAATTAGAAATTTTTAGAAGTGATTAGCAAAGTGTAATTTACTAATATAATTAAGTAAATTTTAAACGTAATTATTAAAATAAAGTAATTCGGAACTTAATTAAAGTGATTAACAAGTTGTGATTAGTAAGACAATTAAGTTAAAGTGTTTTGTTAAACTTGATAGTCAATTAATGATGACACTGTAAAAACGAAATTGGAGACGCGCTCGCGTCGACAAGTAGCAGAGAAAGTACGAACTAAAAATATTATCTGGACGACAGAAGTAAAATACTGGTACGCACGATCCTACACACGTCTAAAAATACAGGCAGTTACATTCTACCCACCTTAAGAAAAATTCCGTCCTCTGAATTCTTATCCACTAATGAGCAGAAGACAAGTATGGATGACGCCCTCGTATTTCTATAAGGTAAATTATGAACTGAAATACTTCGAGACAAAGAAATGAAATTGATTAGAAAAAGACACAAGCGATGTGATTAAGACTGAGTTTCAAAAAGAGGTTCGGATGACTAAGCACCATCGATGGCTTTGACCGTTAGTGGGCAAGTGAAAAAGGCTAGGAACGGCTACCCAAGATGTGCAGAGATGAGGATGAGAAAAATAATAAAATACAAATATATAAATATACTCCTGACTACAACCCCAATATTCTAACACCTTGGTTGTTAAACCCATAACCTCAAATAAGTGTTCCTAAAATAAATCATTACTTCTCATCTCGTCACTGAATAATGTTACAACTATAAATATATCCTGAACTCAAATACAGGTCCAATACTTTCCCTTTTTAATTTCTATCTCATAATTCTTGTCTTAAACAATTAATACTTTAAACAAGGCAACCTCGAAAGGGAAAATACCAACTATCCTCAACCAATACTTCTTACAAATTTCCTCGCTCCTTCGCTCATCATTGCTATAGTAACATCTTCTCTGGGGTCTTTAATGTACAATATCCTTTATACCCAAGTTCTCCAAAACAAAACTGTTCATTCTCATAGGTTGTTTCATCCGTAATGTATCATCCCATTTTTCATTGTATAACCTAACTTGTAGTACTATAATTGTGACATATCTAACTCCAACCTTATTCTTATCTCAAACAATTGGTATAACGATACTTTACCAATTACTGATATATGACAATAAGTACCAATGCGCCTGGTATACATCACCATCTACCATCAACATTTATCATGCTTCCAACTCATTCTTCATCGTAACAACTCATAAGTTTAAACACCCTAATTAACAAATTATTAAATTACATCTCATCATTTCTTAATGTGTCCCATCCTAAGCAACTTAGCTCAATGTACGCAACTATCCATTCGTATCAACATATCATATCATTTCCGACGTCTTCATCACTTTACCTATATGATGAAATCTTGTTACTTCAAATGGTCTACTCATTCTCATGATCACCATAGATCATACTATACCTTCATATTTACTCTTATCTGTTACTCGTCTGAATTTCAAATTAGTAACGTACTCATCTTCATGTGCACCATTCATAGTATGGAATCCTATTGAAGCCATTTGTATGGGTATATCCAAATGTGAAATATAACTTTGAAAACATCATTCTATCTATCATATTGTAAACCATCAATACAACTACACCTTACATCATCTCAAATTACTCCCATCCGTAATTATAATCTCCTAATAATAATAATAATAATAATAATAATAATAATAATATCAAACATCCTATCAACACAATGCATAATAAAATTCAACACTGTTGATGATAGAAATGAAGGTAGAAGAAAACATTTTTAAAAGGAGTTATAACGCAAATGTAAAACTAATCTCGCTAAAGCGGTAATAAGTAAATGGATGCACTAAGGTGGTAACCAAGAGATAGCGTAAGATACAGAGTTGTACGATGTAATGAATCAATTTTGCGACGAATGAGTTCGGTGAGGCAAGGATAAGAAGTTAGCTTGATCAGAAAGATGATCTTACAGGTGCAAGAAGTAAGAACAGACATGCATATACGAGCGGAAACTAATGTACTGGTGGTTGCTCAAGTGTGGTAAGTAAGTGCATATAATGCATAAAGTAAAGGTGACTGTGCAAGTGCAAAAGTAACAACGGTGGCATTGGTAGCAATAATGTTTTATCCAACAGGCAATGTGATGACAATAGTAAGACAACCAGATAGACGCAGCAACACTGAAAAGGACAAGTAATGAGCGAGCATGAGGAAAACAAACGTCGCTTGATTATCTAATAGTGTAGGCTGGCCTAATAATAAGAAGTCTAGATTAACTCTCAAACCAGCCAGGCAGTCAGGGCTTAAAGGAACAGGTCACTTCTATGACCGTAGGACAAGTCCTTTGGTTGACCAACCCCCTTCTCATTCCTTTCTAGACACCGATCCAATAGTAATTTAAGACCGCTTATTATTATATCGTTCTATCACGTTCAAGTAGTCTCGACTTAATCTGTAGAACAGTGGTATCAAATCAGTAGTCGTGACAAGAGTTAGCTTGATCAGGTAGCATAGAGATGGTTATGCATGATTAACTGGGAGAATGGGAGTTATGTAAAAAATGTGACAATATCACAATACCGTGTATAAGGACAGTGAATAAGTGGTATGAGTTAAAATAGTAGAGAAGCAAAATACGAAAGAGTCATAGGTGCAGAGATGTAGTGTTTGCTCGTAAAAGTAGATAGATTTTTTTCTTTTTTATACAAAAATTTTAAAGTATAAATAAGATGAATAAATAACTAATACACTGAAATAGTTGAAGTTTTACTTAGTATAAAAATTATTTAAAATTAGTATATGATCGGTTGTTTTGAAATTTGTTGTAGTGTAGTAAAAAGGAAATGACATACATAATCATGATTCACGTCCTTGCGGTCCAGCGGACACGGCCAAGGAAGTGATTAAGCCAGGATCACTTACCCCCAGTCTAGCAAGGGTGATCCAACAAATTTAGCCAAGCACATTGATCGAATCATGGTCCATTGAAGGAAGCTTATCATTTATATGTGTGACATCAACAAAAAGGTTTTGAAGATAAGGATCTCTATACGTAGAAGTAAAATATGTGGGTATGGATGGTATAGATTAGAAATTATTCAAAATTTAGTGACTAAAATTTTCAGCGAAGGAAACTCAACTCAAGAATAATTTGAAGTCAGTTAAAAATATGAGGCCTATGTATATAGTAAAGATTTTTAAAGAAGTTAAACTGGGCGAGAAATTCCATAAAAGGGATATCGACAGTATAATCAGTATAGTAATGTGGGTGATTTAAAATGATAAGGATGGCCGTCAGAAAGATCACGTGGGTCGAGAGTAAGGATTAGAATAAGATGATTAAATGTGAGTACGGGTAGGAAATGACTTGTGAAAAAAGCAACGATAGATTTCTAAGGTCAAAAGTGGAATGTAAAAAGAAGGAGATTAAAAACCTAGGATATACTGATTTGGTTGACAAAGGATCAGGAAACTTAGGACTGGAATTTTCTAATGGATTTGATCGTGGTAGAAGATTCTAGGGAAGGTGTTGTTTGAGAGTCAAGATTGTAATATTATCTATACTATTTTAAAGTATTTTGTATGAGTATAGACCTGCATGTGCCACCACTAAAACCTGTCACGTCCCGCTTCCCATTAAGCTTGGGAGCGAGGACGCGAACGGGTCCGCATGTGCAAGTCAGGGGGAGGTACTTTTGCTTTTCTTTCCTCCTTGACTTAACACAATAAGTGTCTGTGTGAAAAACCACAGGTTCTTGCTTGCATTACTTAAAAACAACACAGATAAATAAAACATTACTACAATCTCAAATGTCTCAACAGAATTACAACAAATGGAGAAAGAAGAGTGGGTCTTATGACCCGTACAACAAATGAAAATAAGTGCAATGAAAGTTCACTTAGTTAATAATTCTTGATCCACTGGTTCAGCTATCTCAACTAGTCCTCCGGGTGCTATAGCTCGGGATCTGACATACATCCAAAAACATGAATGTATGTCAGCAAGGGTCTGCAAGTAGAGGTTAGAACCCAAGGCAAGGTATATACAAATTTATACTGGATTTAAGAGGCGTTAACAATTTAAATGAGATAACGACAACAAGATTAAACAAGATGATTATAAAATGAGGTAAAAGACATCTATCATGCAGTTCTAAGCAGTTTAACAAGTAAAGTAAATCTTTTCTTTGGTTCATTAGCATGTCAATATAACTGAGATAACAATTCTAAGTTGCAAGTTTCATGTTAGCATTTCGCGTATGTTAGCATTTCACGTAAGTTAGCATTTCACGTCTATAATAGGATTCATGCCTTTAGGTCGTGATGAGTGAGTCGTCCTTCTCACGGGGGCTTACCGTGATTGGCGCTAACCCACCGCATGGGTGGTGCCCTTGAAGAGAGTACCCTTTCATACGCCTAGTGACCACTCAATCCTAACCCCACCCAAGATTTATGCTGGAACACGAGCCAGCCTAGTCATATCACAAGCACGAATTTGTCAACTCACATGACATCACGAAAATCACGACTTTGCCTTCGAGGCGCACGATTTCACGATGTCTCACGCTAGTTAATTATTTCAAGGCATGCAGCAATTAAATAATATAATCATTTATTTCTGTGCAGCATTTTCCATGTTACAAGAGTATCGAAACAGCTTTCACAATAACATAGCAAAAAGGGTGAACATGCGGGTTTAACGAATACGAATAGAAAGTTGATTTTTCTTGTTATTGTCCTAAACTAGGGTATAGCAAGTTATATGATGTTGGATCACATTTTTAGTCACGGATGTCATGGTAGTAATTTCATGCGTCATTTCACGTGTAGATTTTGAGTTATACAACTTTATAAATAAAAGACCAAATGAGCATCCAACTTCAAAAATTCACTATAAATTGTACACTTGCCTACAGTGATTTTGGTGCCGTTGGGTTTGTCTTGACAGGTACTACGTAACAGTACATCCGGTTCTTTGTTTGGGTTAAACAATTCACTGAATTAGATTTATTGCGAGATAATCAAAATATCAATTTAATCCCTAAATTGGGTTTGTCTAAGTTTATCGGGTTCACTGACTAGGGTAATGTCTATATCGTGTTACACTAACCTAATACGCCTCATTTTATACCATTATTATTATCCTAACAGTGTTTACAACAATTAACATGTTGTAATTAGCACTAATATATAAAATTCTAAATTAATACTAACACCCTATTAATACTAATCTTAACTTAAGCTAATGGTATGTTTAACATCCCAAATTAATACTTCTACCTACTCTCTACCTACTCATACATTATTTAACACCCAAAACTCTTTCTCTTTCTTTAACTAGAACCTGCCAACTTAATCAAGGCTGTCCCTTAGTTTCTTTTTATTCAATACTCTATCTCTATCTCTTTACTCTCTTTTGTACAGGTTGTCACTCCCTTTAACATTTCATTCATTCAACTCCTTCGCTTTCTCTCTGACTTCTTCTTTGCTGTTGTTTTGTTTCCCTTTTTTCGTTTTCAAAGCTTGCCGCAAGGGCATCTCATGCGAAAATGATAAGGGATCTCACCTCGCGCGATGACAGAGAAGAACAAGGGCAGACGACAGCTTAGGGGGCTCCGACGGTCTCCTGGGCGGTGCAGGCGCGTGCTCCTCCGGCGGCGGGGCTTCTCCGACCAGCGGCGACGCAGGCGCAGCAGATCTGCACCGGCGGGCTACGGCTAGCAGGGCGGCACGATGCGTTGAGCTGGCAGCGTGCGCTGCTTGCAAGCGAGGGGGAGGGAAGATGTGGCGAAGGGGAGGAGGAAGAAGAAGAGGAAGGAGGGTAGGGTTTTGTAAGAATCTGAAATTTCTTTCAGATTTGAGTTTTGGAGTTTGTTTATTTTGTAGATCTGAAGTTTGTTTCTGAAATTGTTTTTCTTCCCTCTTGATTCAGATTTTGGGTTTGTTGGGAATTTGATTTTGAGGAGAAATTGTTTGGAGAATTTGATGTTGTATTGATTTGGGGAAGATTTGTTTGAGGGCTAACTTTGATGGGAGATTTGTTTTGAAGGCTGATTTGTTCCTGGTTTGAGGCTAATTTGTTTGCTGGTTGATTTATTGAACAAGTGTTTCTGGTTTGATTTGGGGTTGAAGTTAATAATAGAGGAGGATAGATCGTCTGGCTTAATAAGATGAGCAGGGAGACAACCTTCTTCATTTGTCGAAGATTGGGTTTAGGATTTAGACAAGATTAATTGTATTTGACTAATGAAGAGACGTGTTGGGTGTGTGTGTGTTGATTTTAATAAGCGGAGGAATGTATCTGCCTTCAAAGAGACGTGAGTGTGTGTTTTGAAATATTTAAGCGGCTTTAAAGTTTTAGTCAAAAGGTTAGGCAGGATTAGGATGGGAATTAATACTAACTTGACTAATTTTTTAGGGGGAATGAATCTGATTTCAAAAGCGTGATACACTCTTTAACCCTACTTATAAAAAAAATTAAAATGTGAATAACAGGTTATGTCAACTTAGGATATTAACTAATTAAGTAATTACGAAAATTAATGTGAATGGTAAAATAATTGAATTAAAGTAATTAGAAATTTTTAGAAGTGATTAGCAAAGTGTAATTACTAAGATAATTAAGTAAATTTTAAACGTAATTATTAAAATAAAGTAATTGGTAACTTAATTAAAGTGATTAACAAGTTGTGATTAGTAAGACAATTAAGTTAAAGTGTTTTGTTAAACTTGATAGTCAATTAATGATGACATGGTAAAAACAAAATCGGAGACGCGCTTGCGTCAACACGTAGCAGAGAACGTACAAACTAAAAAATATTATCTTGACGACAGAAGTAAAATACTGGTATGCACGATCCTACACACGTCTAAAAATACAGGTCGTTACAAACACCGAGCTCAAAAAAATCAGCAAAAAAGCCCATTGTAACCAGGAGATCACCATCTTCAACTGAAAAATAAAGGAAGACAAACTTAGGCTATAAAAATCCTATCATTTAAGATAAAGATACATATCTTACAAAGAATACAGAAAATAGCTTGTAGATCAGAAAAATAAGCAAAAAATTTTGTTGTAACCGATAGATCGCCATCTTCTCCTCGAACCGAAAAATAAGGGAAGACAAACTTAGTCTATAAAAATCATATCATTTAATAAAAAGATTCATATCATACAGAAAATGTAGAAAATAGCCCGTAGCTCAGAAATATCTGCAAAAATGTCCGTTGAAATCGAAAGATCACCATCTTCAACTTACAAATAAGAGAAGACAAAATTAGACTACAAAAAGCATATCATTTGATAAAAATATCTATATATTCAATAAAATGAAGAAAATAACACCGGGCTCAGAAAAATCGACAAAAATATGAGTTGTAACCGGGAGATCGCCATCTTCAACTGAAAAATAAAGGAAGATAAAATTAGGCAATAAAATTCATATCATTTAATATAAAGATACATATCTTATAGAAAATATAGAAAATAGCATGTAGATCAGAAAAATCAGCAAAAATGTCTGTTGTAACCGGGGAATCGCAATATTCAATTGAAAAATAAGAGAAGACAAACTTAAACTATAAAAATCATCTTTTAATAAAAAGATCCATATCCTTAATTAACTGTTTAAAATAGCCCTGCACTCAGAAAAATCCGCAAAAAAGTCCGTTGCAAACAGGAGATTGCAATCTTCAACTAAAAAATAAGATAAGACAAAGTTAGGCTATAAAAATCATATCATGTAATAAAAAGATCCATATCTTCCAAAAAATATAGAAAATAGCCACCCAGCTCAGAAAAATCCGCAAAAATGTCCGTTAGTACCAGAAGATCGCTATCTTCAAATTAAAAATAAGGTACGACAAACTTAGGCTATAAAAATCATATCATTTAATAAAAAGAGCAATATATTCCATAAATGAATAAAATAGCTCGAAACTCAAAAAAATCTGCAAAAATATCCGTTGGAAACGGAAGATCGCCATCTTCAATTAAAAAAATAAGAGAAGACAAAATTAGGCCAAAAATTCATATCCTTTAATAAAAAGATTCATATCTTTCTTAAAAATAGAAAATAGCCCGGAGCTCTGAACTACCGTAAAAATGTCCGTTGGATCTGGGAGATCGCCTGCTTCAACAAAAAAAAGAGAAGACAAAATTATGCCAAAAAATCATAACAATTATAAAAAATACATACCTTATAGAAAATGAGGAAAAATAGGCCCAAACAAAGAAAAGTCCGCAAAAATGTCTGTTGGAACCAGTAGATCGCCATCTTCACCTGAAAAAATAAGATAAGAAAAATGTAGGCTATGAAAATCATCTCATTTAATAAAAAGATACATATCTTCCATAAAATTTTAAAAATAGCACCGAGCTCAGAAAAATCCGCAAAAACATTAGTTGGAACGAGGAGATTGCCATCGTAACCTGAAAAATAAAAGAAGGCAAAATTAGGCCAAAAATCAAATCATTTAGTAAAAAGATCCGTATCTTCCAGAAAATTTAGAAAATTGCCAGGGGATCAGAATAATCCACAAAAATATCCGTTGGAACCCGGAGATCGCCATCTTCAGTTGAAAAATAAGAGAAGACAAAATTTGGTCAAAAATTATATCATTTAATAAAAAAATCCATAACTTCACTAAAATGTTGAAAAATTGCCCTGAGTTCAGAAAAATCGGTAAAAATGTCCATTGGAACTGGAAGATCGCCATCTTTAGCTGAAAAAAGAGAAGATAAATTATGCTATAAAAATCAAATCATTTAATATACAGATACATATCTTATAGATAATATAAAATATAGGCCGGAGCTCACAAAAATCCACCCAAATGTAAATTGGAACCAGGAGATCACAAAATTGGGTCAAAAAATAATATTATTAATAAAATATCCATAGTTTCCAGTAAAGGTAGAAAAATAGTCTCAAGCTAAGCAAAATCTACAAAAATGTCTATTAAAACAGGTAGATTGCCATCTTCAACTGAAAAAATAAGAGAAGACAAATTTAGGCTGTAAAAATCAATCATTAAATAAAAAGATCCTTATCTTTCATAAAACATAGAAAATAGCACCGAGAGCATAAAAATCTGTAAAAATGTCCGTTGGAACTGGGAGATGGTAATTTTTAACCGAAAAAATAAGAGAAGCCAAAATTAGACCAAAAATCATATCATTTAATTAAAAGATACATATATTCCAAAAAATTTAGAAAATAGCTCCGAGGTAAGAATAATAAGGAAAAATGTCCGTTGGAATCTGGAGATCGCCATTTTCAACTTAAAAATAAGAGGACAAAATTTGACCCTAAAAATCATATCATTTAGTATAAAGATCCATATCTTCCAGAATATGTAGAAAATAGCCCGAAGCTCTGAAAAATCAGCAAAAATATTCGTTGGAACCGAGAGATTGTCATCGTCATCTAAATAGAGAAGAAAAAATTAGCCAAAAAATCATATCGTTTCATAAAAAAGATCCATATCTTTCAGAAAGTGTAGAAAAACAGTCTCGAGCTAAGCGAAATCCGCAAAAAATGTCCATTGGAACTGGGAGATTGCCATCTTCAAGTGAAAAACAGAAAAAAAAAATAACAGAAGACAAACGTAGGCTATAAAACCATATCATTTACAACAATGTAGAAAATAGCACCGATCTAATAAAAATCAGCACAAATGTTCGTTGGAACAGGGAAATCACCATCTTCAACTGAAAAATAAGAGAAGGCAAAATTAGGCCAAAAATCATATCATTTAATAAAAAGATCCATAACTTCCAAAAATTTAGAAAATAGCCCCGAGGTCAGAATAATATGCAAAATGTTTGTTAGGACGTGAGATCGCTATCTTCAATTGAAAAATAAAAAGGACAAAATTAGGCCAAAAAATTCATATCATTTAATAAAAAGATCCAAAACTTCTCCAAAATGTAGAAAAATAGCCTCGAGCTCAAAAAATCCGCAAAAATGTCCCTTGGAACCAGGAGATTACCATCTTCAACTGAAAAAAATAAGAGAAGACAAAATTAGGTTATAAAAATCATATCATTTAATATAAAGATCCATATTATACACAAAATATAGAAAATAACTTGGAGCTCAAAAAATTCGTACAAATGCCTAATGGAACTGGGAGATCGCCATCTTCAAATTAAAAAAAGAGAAGACAACATTTGGCCAAAAACATATCATTTCATAAAAGATATATAACTTCCAGAAAATATATAAAAATAGTCTCAAGCTAAGAAAAACCTACGAAAATATACGTCGAAAATGGGATATCGCCATCTTCAACTGAAAAAAAATAAGAGAATACAAACGTAGGCTATAAAAATCCTATTATTTAATAAAAAGTTCTATATTTGTCATAAAATATAGAAAATAGCACCGAGCACTAAAAAATACGCAACAATGTTCGTTGGAACCGGGAAAATATAGAAATCGATGCTATTTTCTATATTTTTAAATATGAGAAGACAAAATTAGGCAATAAAAATCATATCATTAAATAAACGATCCATAACTTTTCGAAAATGAAGCAAATAGTCCGAAGCTCAGAAAAATTAGCAAAAATGTTTGTTAAAACTGGGAGATCGCCATCTTCAACTGAAAAAATAATAGAAGAAAAAATTAGGTCAAAAAATCTTATCATTTAATGAAAAAAATGCATAACTTCCCGAAAATATAGAAAAATAGTCCATAGCCCAGAAAAATCGACAAAAATGTCCGTTGGAACCGAAGATCACCATCTTCAACTGAATGATAAGAGAAGATAAAATTAGGTTTTAAAAATCATATCATTTAATATAAAGATTCATATTATACAGAAAAAGTAGAAAATAGCTTGGAACTCAGAAAAATCCGAAAATGTCCATTGGAACCTGGAGATCGCCATCTTCAACTGAAAACTAAAAGAAGCCAAAATAGGCCAAAAATCATATCATTTAATAAAAAGATACTTATCTGCCATAAAGTGTAGAAAATAGCACCGAGCTCAGAAAAATCCGTACAAATGTCCGTTAGAACCGGGATATCACAATATTCTATTAAAAATAAAAGAAGACAAAATTAAGCCAAAAATCATATCATTTAATAAAAAGATTCATATCTTCCAGAAAATGTAGAAAAAAGACCAAATCTATGCAAAATCTGCAAACAATGTCCGTTGCAACCGACAGATTGCCTTATTCAACTGAAAAATATGAGAAGACAAAATTAGGCTATAAAAATCTTGTCATTTAATAAAGAGATCCATATATTTAATAAAATGTAGAAAATAGCCTAGGGGATAGAAAAATATGTAAAAATTTCTGTTGGAACTGGGAGATAGCCATCTTCAACCGAAAAATAAAAGAAGAAAAAATTAGGAAATAAAAATCATATCATTTAATATAAAGATTCTTATCTTACAGAAAGTGTACAAAATAGCCCCGAGCTTAGAAAAATCAGCAAACATGTCTGTTCGAATAGGGAGATCACCATTTTCAATTGAAGAAAAAGAGAAGATAAAATTAGGCAAAATTAACATATCATTTAATAAAATGATACTTATCTTCCAAAAACGTATAAAATAACACGGAGCTTAGAAAAATCCACAAACCGTTTATTGGAACTGAGAGATCGACATCTTCAACAGGAATATAAGAGAAGACAAAATTAGTCCATAATAGCAAATCAATTAATAAAATGATACATATCTTCCAAAAAAGTGGAAAATAGCCCGGAATTCAGAAAAATCTGCAAAAATGCCTGTTGGAACACGGAGATCACCATTTTCAACTGGAATATAAGAGAAGAAAAAATAGGCCAAAAAATCATATCATTTAATAAAAAGATCGCCATTTTCAACTGAAAAATAAGAGAAGACAAATTTAGGCTATAAAAATCATATCAATTAATAAAATGATCCATATCTTTCATGAAATGTAGAAAATAGCATCAGGCTCAGAAAATGATATATAAAACCCTTATGAGTTGAAGATGAGGATATCTCTATTACAACGGACATTTTTATAAATGAAGATGGCGATTTCCCGGTTCAAAATTTTGTCTTCTCTTATATTTTAGTTGAAGATGGCGATTTCCCAGTTTCAACGAACATTTTTGGCCTAATTTTGTCTTCTTTGATATCATTTTATAAAATGATTCATATCTTCCAGAAAATGTGAAAAATAGCTTGGAGCTCGGAAAAAAAATCCGCAAACATATCCGTTGGTACTGGGAGATCGACATCTTCAACCAAAATATAAGAGAAAACAAATAAGCCCAAAAAATCATATCATTTAATAAAAAGATTGCCATCATCAACTGGAAAATAAGAGAAGACAAAATTAGGCAATAAAAATCATTCAGTTAATATAAAGATACATATCATACAGAAGATATAGAGAATAGCCCAGAGCTCAGAAAAATCCCCAAAAAAGTCCGTTGGAACCAGGAGATCGTCATCTTCATCAGAAAATAAGAGAAGACTTTTAGGCCATAAAAAATATATCATTTAATATAAAGATCCATATCTTATAGAAAATGTAGAAAATAGCCTGGACCTTAGAAAATTTCGTTAGAACCGAGAGATCGCCATATTCAATAGAAAAATAAGAAAACACAAAATAAGGACATAAAAACCATATCATTTAATAAAAATATCCATATCTTCAATAAAATGTAGAAAATAGTTCCGAGTTTTGAAAATTCCACAAAAATGGCCGTTGGAACCGAAAGATCAACATCTTCAACTAAAAAAACCAGAGAAGAAAAAATTAGGCTATAAAAATTATATCATTTAATATAAAGATTCATATCTTTCAGAAAATTTAGAAAATAACCCGGAACTCAGAAAAATCCGCAAAAATGTCCGTTTGATCGCCATCTTCAAGGAAAAATATTAAAGTGAAGGCAAAATTCAACATGCAAATCATATCATTTAATAAAAATATCTAATACTTCCCAAAAATGTAAAAAAATCCAGAGATCAGAAAAGGCGGCAAAAATATCCATAGGAACTGGAAAATCGCCATCTTCAATTGAAAAATAAGAGAAGACAAAATTAATCATATCATTTATTATAAAAATCCATATCTTCAAGAAAATTTAGAAAATAGCCCGGAGCTCAGAAAATCCACACAAATGTTCGTTGGAAATGGGAGATCGCCATCTTCAACTGAAAAAAGAGAAGAAAAAATTAGGCCAAAAATCATATCATTTAATAAAAAGGTCCATAACTTCCCAAAAATGTAGAAAAATAGTCCCAAGCTTAAAAATATCCGCAAAAATGTCCGTTGGAAGCGGGAGATCGCCATATTCAAGTGAAAAATAAAAGAGGACAAAATAAGGCTACAAAAATCTTATCCGTTAATAAAAAGAGCCATATCTTCAATAAAATGTAGAAAATATCCCCAAGCTTAGAAAAATCTGCAAAAATATCCATTGGAACTGGGCGATCGCCATCTTTAACTGGAAAATAATAGAAGACAAAGTTAGGCTATAAAATCATATCATTTAATCTAAAGTTACAAATCTTATAGAAAATGCAGAAAACAGCCCGGAGCTTAGAAACTTCCACAAAAATGTCAGTTGAACCGAGAGATCACCATCTTCATCTAAAAATGTTAGAAGATAAAAGTAGTCCAAAAATCATATTATTTAATAAAAAGATCCATATCTTCAAGAAAATGTAGGAAATAGTCTTTAGTTCAAAAAATCTGTAAAATCACTGTTGGAACCATGAGAACGCCATCTTCAACTGAAAAAAATAAGAGAAGACAAAATTAGGCCAAAAACATATCATTTAATAAAATGAGACATATCTTCTATAAAATGAAGAAAAATAGCCTCAAGCAAACAAAAATTAGTAAAAATGTCCATTGGAACCGGTAGATCGCTGTATTCAACTCTAAAAATAAGAGAAGAAAAACGTAAGAGATAAAAATCATATCATTTAATATAATAATTCATATCTTCCATAAAATATAGAAAATAGCACCGATCTTCGAAAAATCCACAAAAATTTCCGTTAGAATCGGAAGATCACCATCTTCACCTAAAAAATAAAAGTAGACAAAATTAGGTCAAAAATCATATCATTTAAAAAATATTCATATCTTCGAGAAAATTAAGAAAATAGCTCCGAGATCAGAACAATCTACAAAAATGTCATAGGAACCGGGAGAACGTTATCTTCAACTGAACAAATTTAGTCCAAATGATCTAAAACTTCCCGAAAATGTAGAAAAATAGGCCCAAGCTCAGAAAAAAATCCGGAAAATATCAATTGTAACCGGGAGATCACCATCTTCAACTAAAAAAATAAGACAAGAAAAAATTAGGCTAAAAATTAAATCATTTAATAAAAGAATCATATCTTTAATAAAATATAGAAAATTGCTCTGAGCAAAGAAAAATCACCTAAAATACCCGTTGGAACGGAGAGATCGCCATCTTCAACTAAAAAATAAGAGAAGATAAAATTAGGCCAAAATGATATCATTTAATAAAATGAAGCATTTCTTCCAGATAATGTTGAATCTGGCACCGAGCTCAGAAAAATTTGCAAAAATGTCTGTTGGAACAGAGAGATCGCTATCTTTAACTGAAAAATAAGAGAAGACAAAATTAGGCAAAAAAATCATCTTATTTAACTAAAAGATGCACATCTTTCAGAAAATACAGAAAATAGCTCTGAGCTAAGTAAAATCTGCAAAAATGTCAATTTTACCCGGAAAATCAACCTCTTCAACTGAAAAATAAGAGAAGACAAAATTAGGCTATAAAAATCATAATTTTAATTTAAAGATACATATCTTTCAGAAAATTTTAAAAATAGATAGGAGCTCAGAAAAACCGCAAAAATGTCTGTTGGAAACGGGAGATCACCATCTTAATCTGAAAAATAAGAGAAGACAAAATTAGGCTTAAAATCAAATTATATAATTAAAAGATCCATATCTTCCAGAAATTATAGAAAATAGCCTCTTAGTCAAAAAATCCGCAAAATGTCCGTTGGAACCAGGAGAACGCCATCTTCAACTGAAAAATAAGAGAAGACAAAATTAGGCCAAAAATCTTATAAGTTAATAAAATGATGCATATCTTTCATAAAATGTAGAAAAATTGCCCCGAAATTAGAAATTCTGCAAAAATGTCAGTTAGAATCGGGAGATCGCCATTTTTATCTTAAAAATATGAGAAGACAAAATTAGACCCAAAAATCATATTATTTATTAAAAAGATCAATATCTTCCAGAAAATATAGAAACAACCTCTTGGTTAAAAAAATCTGCAAAAATATCCGTTGGAACCGGGAGAACGTCATCTTAAGTTAAAATAGGAGAAGACAAAATTAGGACAAAACAACATTTAATAAAATGATCCATATCGTCCATAAAATGTAGAAAAATAGCACAGGATTGAAAAAATCAGTAAAAATAATTGTTGGAACCTGAATATCTCCATATTCGACTAAAAAAATAAGAGAAGACAAACGTAGGATATAAAATTTATATCATTGTATAAAAAGATCCATATCTTACATAAAATGTAGAAAATATCACCGAGATGCGAAAAGTCAACAAAAATGTCTGTTTGAACCGGCAGATCGCCATCTTCAACCGAAAAATAAGAGCTGACAAAATTAGGTCAAAAATCACCTCCTTCAATAAAAGATTCTTATTTTCCAAAAAAAATTAGAAAATAGCCCGGAAAATAGAATATTCTGCAAAAATTTCCATTGGAACCGGGAGAATGTCATCTTCAACTGAAAAAAAGACAAAATTGGGCCAAAAATTATATCGTTTCATAAAAAATACATATCGTACACAAATGTAGAAAAATAGTCCCAAGGTAATAAAAGTCCGCAAAAATGTCCGTTGGAACCGGTATATCGCCTCCGAGCCCAGAAAAATGTAGGATATAAAAATCATTAAATTTAATAAAATGATACATATATTCCATAAAATGTATAAAATCGCACCGAGCTCAAAACAATCCACGAAAAATATCAGTAGGAATCGGGAGATCGATGATCTTCAACTGAAAAATAAGAGAAGGCAAAATTAGGCCAAAAATCAAATCATTTATTAAAAAGATCCATATCTTCCAGAAAATTTAGAAAATAGCCCGATGTCATAATAATCCACAAAAAATGTCTGTTGGAACCAGGAGATCGCCATATTCAGTTGAAAAATAAGAGAAGAACAAATTTGGCCTATAAATCATATCATTTAATAAAAAATCCTTAACTTCCCGAAAATAAAATAGTCCCGAGCTCAGAAATATCTGCAAAAATGTCCGTTGAAACCGAGAGATCGCCATCTTCAACCGAAAAATAAGAGAAGACAAAATTAGGCTATAAAAAACATAACATTTATTATACATATCCATATCTTATAGAAAATGTAGAAAATAGCCCGGAGCTCAAAAAAAAATCAGCACTAATGTAAATTGGAACCGAGAGATCGCCATCTTCCACGAAAAAAGAGAAGACAAATATGGGCCAAAAAATAATATCATTTAATGAAAATATGCATATCTTCCCAAAAAGGTAGAAAAATAGTCCCAAGCTATGAAAAGTCCACAAATATGTCTGTTGAAACGGGTAGATCGACATCTTCAACTGAAAAAAAATAAGAGAAGACAGATGTATGCTATAATCATATAATTTAATAAAAAGATCCTCATCTTTAATAAGATATAGAAAATAACACCGAGCTTATAAAAATCAACAAAAATGTCCGTTAGAATTGGGAGATCGCCATCTTCAACTTAAAAATAAGAGAAGAAAAAATTAGGCCAAAAATCTAGAAAATAGCCCTGATGTCAGAATAATACGCAAAAAATATTTGTTGGAACCAAAAGATCGCCATGTTCAACTGAAAAATAAGAGAAGAAAAAATTAGACCATAAAAATCATATCATTTATATATATAAGGACCATATCTTCCAGAATAAGCAGAAAATAGTCTTGAACTCACAAAAAGTCCGCAAAAATTTTCGTTGGAACCGGGGAGATCGCCATCTTCAACTAAATAATAGAGGACAAACGTCGGCTAAAAAATAATATCATTTAACAAAATTTCTATATCTACAATAAAATGTAGAAAATAGCACCGAGCTTAAAAAATCCGCAAAAATGTTTGTTGGAATTAGGAGATCGCCATCTTCAACTGAAAAATAAGAGACGACAAAATTAGGCTATAAAAATCATATCATTAATATAAATATTCATATCGTATAGAAAATGTAGAAAATACCCCGAGCTCAGAAAAATCGGCAAAAATGTTCGTTGGAACCGGAGATCGTCATCTTCATCTGAAAAATAGAGAAGACAAAATTAAGCCAAAAAATCATATCATTTCATAAAAAGATACATATCTTCTAGAAAATGTAGAAAAACAGTCTCAAGTAAGGAAAAATCCGTAAAAATGTCCATTGGAACCGAGAGATCTCCATCTTCAACTGAAAAAAATAAGAGAAGACAAACGTAGGCCAAAAAATCATATCATTTATAAAAATATAGAA
>CM061137.1:68693681-68720167 GCA_030789695.1 Scilla litardierei | reverse complement strand
ATACAAAATTAGCCAAAAATCATATCATATAATAAAAATATCCATACCTTCCACAAAATGTAGAAAATAGTCTAGAGCTCAGAAAATTCCGCAAAAATGTCTGTTAAAACTAGGAAATCGCCATCTTCAACTGAAAAAAGAGAAGATAAAATTAGGCTTTAAAAATCATATCATTTAATATAGAGATCCATATCTTACTAAAAACGTAGTAAATAGCCCCGAGCTCAGCAAAATCTGCAAAAAAATCGTACGAACCGGCAGATTGTCATCTTCAACTGAAAAAGAAGAGAAGACAAAGTTAGGCTAAAAATCTTATCATTTAATAAAAAGATACATATCTTTCAGAAAATGTAGAAAATTGCCACGAGCTCAGAAAAATCCACAAAATATCCGTTGTAACCGGGAGATCGCCATCCTCAAATGAAATATAAGTGATGAAAAAATTAGGCTATAAAAACATATCATTTATAAAGATCCATATCTTACAGAAAATGTAAAAAATAGCCTTGAGCTCAATAAATCCGCAATAATGTCGGTTGGAACTGGGAGATCACCATCTTCAACAAAAAAAAATAAAAGAACACAAAATTAATCCAAAAAATCATCGCATTTAATAGAACGATCAATATTTACCTGAAAATTCAGAAACTAACCCCGTGCTAAGAAAAATCTGCAAAAATGTCAATTGGAACAGAGAGATCGCAATCTTCAATCGAAAAATAAGAGAAAACAAAATTATGCCAAAAATCATATCATTTAATAAAATGATACTTTTCTTCCAGAAAATACAGAAAATAGATACGAGCTCAATAAAATTGGCAAAATGTCCGTTTGAACCAGGAGATCGACATCTTCAACTGAAAAATAAGAGAAGATAAATTTAGGCCATAAAATGATATCATTTAATAAAAAGATATATATCCTCAATAAAATGTAGAAAATAGCACTGGGCTCAGAAAAATCCGAAAAATGTACGTTTGAACCAGGAGATCCCTATCTTCAACTGAAAAATAAGAGAAACAAAATTAGGCCCTAAGAATCATATCATTTAGTAGATAGATACAAATCATCCAGAAAATGTAGAAAATAGCACCAAGCTCATAAAAATCTGCAAAAATGTCCGTCGGAATTGGGATATCGCCATCTTCAACTAAAAAATAAGAGAAGACAAAATTAGCTATAAAAATCATATCATTAATTTAAAGATCTAAATCTTATAGAAAATATTGAAAATAGCCAGTAGCTTAGAAAAATCCGTAAAAATGTCCGTTGGAATCGGGAGATTGCGATCTTAACCTGAAAAAAAATAAAAGAAGACAAAATCTGGCCAAAATTTCTATCATTCAGTAAAAAGATTCATATCTTCCAGAAAGTATAGAAAAAAGCCCCGAGCCCAGAAAAATCTGCAAAATATTCCTTTGAAAACAGAGATCATCATCTTCAACTGAAAAAGAAGAGAAGATAAATTAGGCCAAAAAATCATATCATTTAATAAAGAGAATCATATCTTTCAGAAAATATTGAAACTAGCCCTGAGCTCAGAAAAATTCGCAAAAATGTCCTTTGGAATCGGGAGATCGCCTTCTTTAAGTGAAATAAATAAGGGATGGCAAATTTAGGCTATAAAAATCATATCATTTAATAAAAAGATTCAAATTTTACAAAAAAATGTTGGAAATAGCACAGGGCTCAAAAAATCCGCAAAAATGTCTGTTGGAACCGGGAGATCGCCATCTTTAGCGAAAAATAAGAGAAGAAAAAATTAGGCCAAAAATCATATCATACGATCCATATCTTCCAGAAAATACAGAAAATAGCTCCGGGCTCCGAAAAATCTACAAAAATGTCTGTTAGAACCAGGTGATCGCCATCTTCAACTGGAATATAAGAGAAGACAAAATTAGTCTTAAAATCATATTATTTAATACAGAATCCCATATTTTCTAGAAAATGTAGAAAATATCACCGAACTCAGAAAAATCCGCAAAAATGTCCGTTAGAACCGAAAGATCGCCATATTCAACTGAAAAATAACAGTAGACAAACTTAAGCCAAAAAATCATATTATATAATAAACGATACATATCTTCCAGAAAATATAGAAATACTAGTCATAACCCGTGCCCATAGGGCACGGTTCATTTAAGATTTTACCCCCTCACAATGTTAGTTCCCCCAAAATTTAAAGCACAATGATTATTATTTAGTTCCCTAAAAAAATTTAGTTACCTCAAAATTCGCTTCTCCCAGAGAATTTAGTTCACCCCAAAAAATTAGTTCCTCCAAAATTTAGTTTTCTCCCTATTTAACATGGGCCCTAAGGGCACTGTTCATTTAAATATCACACTACAAAATATTGATTAACTTAGAAATTTTGACAATTGATTACTACATTCATAAGCAGCACTAAACTGTGGCCTAATAAATTTGATTTAATAATGGTACAATGCTCTAATTGCACAGAAATAAAATGCAGTATGCATATATATTCGTTGGTGATTAATGACCAATGTGAAAGTCATCCCACATATTAGCTGTGGTAGTTCTTATATGTTTATCTTTGTGCAGTCTCATATTGTGTAACGTGGTTCTTACATTCATTTTGCATCTATTTCCTTTTATGGTCAGTGCATCTCTTTGTATCACAGACATCGCTAATGCTACTTCGTTTGAGAAAATGCTGAAATTGTACACCAGGTGAGAATATGGATTGCATCAATAGCCATTTGTAGATTCTGTATGGATGTTTTCATTTAAAGTCGACCTATACTAAAGCTTAAGAAGGATTCAGAAGGACCAAGGGATCGTACAAATGTTGAGACTTAGACATAGCTTCTCTTTATGGTGGCAATCTTGAGGGTATGGATATGTTTGATCATGCCATGAGTTCTCTCAAGAGAAGTCAAACGCCAGAAGTTCATGAAATAGTTATAGAGAACAGATATTTTCATGTGTATGGGAAACAAAAGGACTTTGAATACGGTGACATATTGCTGAAATGTCATGTTCATAGACTTCTACCCAAATATTTTCCTTCTATGGATAAACTCAACAAATAAAGAACCAACAAATAACTTCATGCACCATATCGTATAGAGATTCAAACAGGGTAAAACTATCTTCCACATCCGAGCAAGACTAACACATGAAAAATGACATCTTGTGCTAATAATTGATCAACAGTAGAGCAAAAATCCAGTAGTGGAAGTAGCACATTCACCAATTTCTCAACTTTCACAAATGCATGCAATCCGAATCAAAACGGCATTGTTCAACTAAGAAATCCAATTAAAGTGGACAGATTTGGACAATTCAAATCATAAGCCCTTTTCAGTTTTATTTTCTAGAAAAAGATTAAAAAATCAATTCCAAACTCAACAGAGCTAATCAAGCTCATGTACCATAAAGTAGTCAATCTGTGTAAGCTTTGTGTGATCCTATCAAAAATAAAGCAAATCAATTGGGCTATATTTATACACTTTATAATATCGTTTACATACGTTCCCAACCAAGGTTGGTCCAATGATTGAATTCACATTATAAACAGCCTTAAATAATATCATCAAAAGATCAATGAGAACCCTCCACAATGTTAACCTACACAAAAAACAGAAAATTTACTTTAAAAGGTGGTCCAAAAAAGGTTGCATAAACCACAAAATAATAATCAGGCTTTAAAACTGAAAGGATATCAGAAATAGATTGTAGATGAAAATGTTTTTACAAATAAGTATTTCAACTTAGTTTTAAGTTATGACTTTAAAAATGCGTACACAAATGTTTTTTTGAAGTAAAGAGAGACATAGAAATCCATTCCTGATAAGTCAAGTTCTTAAAGCTAATTAACATTGATTATCATGGAAGGCAATCACAATTGCAAGACTAATGATTCAATGCTTTAAAAACATACAAATATATCATATCAATATTTTTAAATATTTTTTTGAAATAAAGAGGGACACAGAAATGCATTCCTGATACGTCAAGTTCTTAAAACTAATTACCATGTGAGAGATTATTATAGAAGAGAATCATAATTGCAAGACTAATGATTCAATTCTTTAAAACCCATACAAATATAACATATCCATATTTTAAAATATTTTTTAGAAATAAAGATGGACACAGAAATGCTTTCCTCATACGTCAAGTTTTTAAAGCTAATTAACATGTGAGAGATTATTATGGAAGGGAAGCACAATTGCAAGACTAATGATTCAATGCTTTAAAACCCATTACAAAAATAGCATATCAATATGTTTTAAATATATATTTTTTGAAATAAAGAAGGACAAAGAAATACATTCCTGATATGTCAAGTTCCTAAATCTAATTAACATAGGTGAGATTATTATGGAAAGGAATCACAATTGCAAGACAAATGATTAAATGCTTTAAACCTCATATAAATATACCATATCAATCTTTTGAGGCTAGCCCACTTCCAAATCTAACAAAACATGCACATGAAAATCAAATAGGCTATGCAGAATTGGAAAAATCCTTAAATGTTAGCATCACTAAGATGGATTGGCTTCCTAAACCAAGTCCACATCCAAATTTGACCCATTAAACTTTCAGATAGCTTAACCCATTTCTATGATTTTTATGATAGAAATTAGACTTCATGATATCATTTCATACATGGTTTGCTGGTGTATTCTCAAATATGTGAAAACTGAATTAATTTCTTAAAGACATGATATTTGCTAGACAACATTAATCAGACATGATGATATTTGCTAGACATCCAAATCTTTGTGAAAACTGCCATTCTATGAAAACTGCCAAATATCAAATATTCATCAAATCTGCCATTCTAGGAAATATCAGCATGTTTGGCATTTTGCAAATATTCATCAAATCTGCCATTCTAGCATTTTTGGGCTCATTTAATTCTCCAAACCAAAAAATGTTTGAAAAAAATTTACAGAACAAATCAGAATGTTTCTTTTGAAAGTTCATTACCCCTGACATTTAAACACAAAGAACCAAAAATGTACATATGGGAAAATAACAGTTTAACACATGGAAAATAACAGTCAAACTTATGGGAAAATAACATGTAAACATATGGGAAAATAACAGTTTAACACATGGAAAATAACAGTTAAACATATGGGATAGTGCTAAGAATAGATGGACAGTAAAGGAGAAATTGTCTATTAGAAAGTGCCAAGAATAGATCATGCTATATGCTATTTAACTGTTATTTTTGCTATATGATATATGCTATTTAACTGTTCTTGGCACTTTACTGTCCAAGTAGTAAAGATTAGGCCGAAAACAATCAAGAAATGAAATTGATCCATTAGAAAGGAGACAACTTTAAAATTTAAAATTACCTGAAAAATCCGAAGTAGCCACCGATATCAACATCTTGTTGGAATTAGAAACCGAAGCTTAATCCTGATCCTTGGATATCCCTTCAACCAACTTTAGTAAGCTAATCTCCTCATCATTATGTTACCAATGAGTAAAGGAAATAAATTAATAAATAAAGAGAAAATGATAAGTAGAAGAAATAAATTAAGAAGAGTAACTAAAAGAAAGACAATTGAAAAAAAATTTCCAAAAAAGTGCTAGAAGCTTGAGTAAAAGTACTGGAAGCTTGTGTAAAAAACTTTACAATCAATCTGAAAAAATTTCCAAAACATCGTGAAGAAAACTTTGTCCCTCTAAACTAAATTATTTAAATTTCATGCACCAATTGAAATCTATTTTTAAAAAAACTGCAAGCAAACCACAAATTACGTAAGCCGTCCACAAATTTATATTCATATCTAATCTTATTCAGATCAATGAATAAAAAAACTGTCGGAGAAAAGTCATTTGAACATAAATAGAATTCTTAAGCAGAAAAAATAATCATTTGTTGTCTAGCATAATGGAAATTTTTTGTTTGATATTAATATCTCCATTCAGTTTGCAAATTGACAAAACCCCAAAATTTTAAAGATTCAATTCATGATCGGCTATATTTAGACATAAATAAAACAATGTTTTTTATATCATGAACAAAGAACAACATCAGCATCTAAAACATTGTTATTCTGCAGGGTCCTGATGAACAAAGAAAACAAACATCCAAATGATAAACTGTTCAATTGAAAGATGAATTTTGTTAGAAATTTTCTAGAAAATAAACCTTCCTGCTGAATATACATCAGACTTATTAGAAGCAGCAAGAAATTTTCAGATAAAAATGTTCTGTAACATCAAAAAATAATAAGAAAAAACCAACATTTACACACCACACATACATGCATTGAATTTCTTTAAAAATAAAGACACAGATTATGAATTAACCACCCACTTTTAAAAAATATGCAACAAATCCTTGACAAAGTAATTCCTTAATAAACAATTCCTTTTTTAAGAATAAACGAATCCGGATAAATTCATTAGGAGCCTGATTATAATAAACCTTGAGAGTTTCCAATCCATCAGTTACAACAACATCAAGGCTGTTATCCTAAACTTTTTGTGGTTGGGAACTTTACAATCAATCTGAATAAATTTCCAAAACACCGTGAAGAAAACTTTGGCCCTCGAAACTAAATTATTTAAATTTCATGCACCAATTGAAATCTATTTTTAAAAAAACTGCAAGCAAACCACAAATTACGTAAGACATTTTTTCCACGAATTTATATTCATATCTAATCTTATTCAGATCAATGAATAAAAAACTGTCGAAAGAAAGTCATTTGAACATAAATAGAATTCTTAAGCAGAAAAAAATAATCATTTGATGTCTAACATAATGGAAAATTTTTGTTTGATATTAAGATCTCCATCCGGTTTGCAAATTGACAAAACCCCAAAATTTTAAAGATTCAATTCATGATCGGCTATATTTAGACATAAATAAAACAATGTTTTTTATATCATGAAAAAAGAAAACAAAGAAAAACATCAGCATCTAAAACATTGTTATTCTGCAGGATCCTTATGAACAAAGAAAACAAACATCCCAATGATAAACTGTTCAATTGAAAGATTAATTTTGTCAGAAATTTTCTAGAAAATAGACCTTCCTGCTGAATATACCAGCTGACTCATTAGAAGCAGCAAGAAATTTTTAGATAAAAATGTTCTGCAATAACAAAAAGACAATAACAAAAAACCAACATTTACACACTACACATACATGCATTGAATTTCTTTAAAAATAAAGACACAGATTATGAATTAACCACCCACTTCTCAAAAATATGTAACAAATCCTTGACAAAGGAATTCCTTTATAAACAATTCCTTTTTTAAGAATAAACCATTCCAGATAAATTCATTAGAAGCCTGATTATAATAAACCTTGAGAGTTTACAATCCACCAGTTACAACAACATCAAGGCTGTTATCCTAAACTTTTTGTGGTTGGGAACTTTACAATCAATTTGAATAAATTTCCAAAAAACCGTGAAGAAAACTTTCTGTTGGAACCGGGAGATCGCCAACTTCAACTAGAAAATAAGAGAAGAAAAACTTAGTTATAAAAATCTCATTTAATAAAAAGATTTGTATCTTCCATAAAATGTATAAAATAGCCTGGAGCTCAGAAAATTCTGCAAAAAAGTTCGTTGGAACAGGGAGATCGCCATCTAGAAGAAAAACTTATGCTACCAAAATCATCTCATTTATTAAAATTATTTATTTTTTCCATAAAAATAAAGAAAATAGCACCGCGCACAGAAAAATTTAGCAATAAAAATCATATCATTTAATATAAAATGGAACCGGGAGTTCGCTAAGTTCAACTAAAAATAAGAGAAGAAAAATTTGGGAATAAACAATCATATCATTTAATCTAAATTTTCTTATTTTCCACAGAATATAGAAAATATCCCTGAGCTCATAAAAATTCACAAAAATATCCGTCGAAACCGGGTGATCTCCGAATTTAACGAAAAAAGAAAAGACAAAATTCGGCCAAAAAAGCAGATCATGTAATAAGACGATCGATATCTTACAAAAAATACAGAAAATAGCCCAGAGCTCAGAAAATGCGTAAAATATCCGTTGGAACCGGGAGATCGCCATCATCCACGAAAAAAAATAAGAGAAGACAAAATTAGGCCAAAAAATCATATCTTTTAATAAAACGATCGATATCTTACAGAAAATACAAAAAATAGTCTCGTGGTGAGAAAGATCCGTAGAAATGTCTGTTGGAAGTGGGAGACCGCCATCATCAAGTGAAAAATAAGAGAAGCCAAAATTAGGCTAGAAAAATCATATCATTTAATTAAAAGACTCATATTTTCTATAAAATTTAAAAAATTGCAACAAGATCTGAAAAATCTGCAAAAATGTCCGTTGGAACTGAAAAATTGCCATATTCAAATGAAAAATAAGAATAGACAAAATTAAGCCAAAAAATCATATCATTTAATAAAAAGATACATATCTTCCAAAAAATGTAGAAATATGCCCAAGCTCATAGAAATCTGCAAAAATGTCTGTTGGTACCCGGGAGATCGTCATCTTCAACTAAAAAAATAAGAGAAGACAAAAATTAGGTTATAAAACATATCATTTAATAAAAAGATCCATATCCTATAGAAAATGTAAAAATACACTCGATCTCAGAAAAATTTGCAAAAATCTCCGTTGGAACTGGGAAGTCGCCATCTTCAACTGAAAAATAAGATAAGACAAAATTAGGCTATTGTTACGCCTGACCCAGTCGATGCGCTCAGCTATAAAATAATATATTTCAATACAAAAGATCCAAACCTTCCAGAAAATGCAGAAAATAGTCCCGAGGTCAGGAAAAATACGCAAAAGTGTCCGTTGGAACTGAGAGATCGCCATCTTCAACTAAAAAATAAGAGAATACAAAATGAGGCCAAAATCCTATAATTTATAAAAATATTCTTATCTTCCAGAAAATTTAGAAAATAGCCCTGAACTCAGAAAAATAGGCAAAAATATCCGTTGGAACCGGGAAATCGCCATCTTCAATAGAAAAATAAGAGAATAGAAACTAAGGTTATAAAAAGGCTTATTTAGTACCGACCCCCTGTGTTTTCTCCTTAATTAGCAACATCCCCTATGGTTTCAATTATTAGTAAGACCCCCCCCCCCCCCCCCGATGTATCCAATTTGGACTCACCCGCCCCCTGTTTGGAGTCCAAACAGGGGGCAGGGGAGTCCAAATTGGATACATCGGGGGGGGGGGGGGGGGTCTTACTAATAATTGAAACCATAGGGGGGTGTTGCTAAATATGGTGAAAACACAGGGTGCCGGTACTAAATAACCCTTATAAAAATCATATAATTTAATAAAACATCATCTTTTAGAAAATGTAGAAAATAGCCCCGAGCTCAAAAAAAATCCGCAAAATGTCCAACAGAACCAGGAGATCACCATCTACAACTGAAAAATAAGGTAATACAAAGGTAGGATTAAAAATCATATCATTTAATATAAAGATCCATGTCTTCAGGAATATGTAAAAAATAATCACGAGCTTAGAAAAATCCGTAAAATGTTCGTTGGAACCGAGAGATCGTCAACTTGAACTGGAAGATAAGAGAAGACAAAATTAGGCCAAAAAAATCTTATCATTTAATAAAACGATCCATATGTTAAATATCCCGAAGGTCAGAAAAATCCATAGATATATCTGTTGGTACTTAGAGAATGTCATCTTCAACTAAACTATAAGAGAAGACAAAATTAGGACAAAACTCTTATCATTTAATATAAAGATCGCCTTCTTTAACTGGAAAATAAGAGAAGACAAACTTAGTATATAAAAATCATATCATTCAATAAAAAGATGCATCTTCCATTAAATCACTACAAGGGAGGCGAATATCTGTGGCGGTTCAAAATTTCGTTTATAGCGGTTCGTAACCGCACCTAATAACATTTCAGGCAGTTATGCAAACCGCTGCTAAACAGACCGTGAGAAACAAGAATACTAGCACTTTCGAACCGCAGTAAACAAACCGCTAGAAAATTCACATTCTAGCGGTTACGAACAGTAACAAACAGAAATTACGTGCGGTTTCGAACCGCTGAAAACAACCGTTGGAATATACATATTCACGCGGTTACGAACCGCCACAAATACATTTCCGTACTAGCGGTTTCAAACCGTTAAAAATGAACCGCCACAACATCTTAAATTTTACAAAAAATAAAAACTGAAATTTTATTGGTGGCGGCTCTAACCCGCCACTAAATAATTTATTTTAAAAAAATTGTGCCGCTTTCAACCGTGATAATATTGAGGGTTTAACACAATAAAGTTACATGATACAAACGTGATAATATTTACGTGATAATTTTTGTGCCGCTGAAAACAAACGTGATAATATTTACATGATACAAAAAAGTTTAAGTCTTTAAAATAAAATACACCACATGGTACTAATTAATACAAAAATACAAGTCTTTAACACAAAGTAGACCAAGAAGGGGGGAGAAGAGGTTTCGATATTGAGAGTTTTCCTATAATTGTTGAAGCTATTTTGAAGTACAGTTCTGTGTCATGAAGAAGTTCAAGGGAGACCTATACTGATCAAGCTGCTATTGTTGCCTCTCAATCTCCTCCCGCTGCCTCTCAAACTCCTCCCGCGTCACCATATTTGAACTGGAACGTGATGAACCATCAGAATCAAAGGAAAGAGATGGGACAAATCTTCTGTATGTCCCGAAGATTCAGATTGAGAGCCAGTTGATCCAAGACCAACCACCCGGCCTGGGTGATCTTCACCTAAAACACAAGCCACATCATCATCTCTTCCTTGCCTCTCAACTCCTTCATGTTGTGATTGTACTTGAATGCTCTCCTGTACAATAAAAAACTGATCAATAACATATTGAATCAAATCTCTCATGCACAATAAAAAGTGATCAATACATATTTCCCCCCTCTTTTATAAAATACATATTGAAGCAATATTGATTGCTGGTGCCATAGAATGTAATTGATTTGATCTTCCTACCGAACAAAAAATATACATTAATTAAACATTCCATGTAAATGAATTTATACCATTAAGAACAAAAATCATGTGACAATGAAAATATTGACAGTTTTGCATGTTGAGGCAGTATGCATGCAATGTACACAATTCTTACTTGAAAAATGAGAAGTTAAACCATAAAATTAGTTTAAAATAGCCCTTGGTTCCTATACTAGCCTTAAAAATAGTACCCAAAAGTATAAAAGCACCCAAAAAGGAAGCATGCACAGGGATTGAGGGCTATTATTAAATACAGAAATCATATTCACGTATCCAACAAGCTATTATGAATTAAATATAGTTAAGCTAATATCAACATTTTGTGAATACATTTAAGCATGCAGCTATGCAGTTCAGACTATGAGACCAACATCAGTACTAGCAGCAATAGAAGTGAGATAACAGATATCCGTCAGTAGAATGAATTGAAGAATTCACTTGCGCGGGAAATACATTTAAGTTTAATTGTGAACTACAAGCATTTTTTATATTAATAAAAAAAGCTCATGATAAATTATGAAAGTAGTTGGAAAGCTCAGATTTTCTCTTTCATTACACATTCGTATTATCCAGAATAAATCATCACTCTTTCTATGTCTGCAGATCTAACCAAATGGCTACACAGTTGACAGTGGAATGGAAACTGTCAACATTTGCGTTGCCATCACAAAAAGTACAGTAGAACAGAAATGGACCTATGTGCATGTTGTTAAGACCCCTGAGAGGCAGCAGCAAGAGCGGCAGCAGATGCATTCATTGGGATTATCCACGGGTTGATCAAGGGAATCGGAGAAGGGATTGGAGGAGCACTTATGGACAATATCGGGAGAGGCAGAAGCACTAACATGCGACAAAATTAGAGTGAATGTTTTTAAGCTTTTTGTTGATTTTTCAACTTGTATGGTGATTGACATGCTACGTTGAATGCTGCTGGTGATTACATTGTTCTATTTAACTTGTATTGAATGATACTTTGCTGTGAGCAATACATCTTGCATTTTGTTCATTCTCATATCTTTTGGAAGTGCTGGTTGGAAAAATGCAAATTGTAGATTCATACACAAGACAAAGCGCATTTCTCGAAGAGTCAGAATATATTAAGAAAGTAATGTTTTTAGCTAATATGACACGGCTTCCTCGAAGGATGTGGAAGGGAAGAATAGCTTAATTTGACTAATAACACACATGCTTATAAAAATCAAGGAAGCATAAAGCAGTATTATTATTGTGATACGAGTTTATCATGTATGTTGTTTGAATTATTTGTCACATGTTTATAATGTGAAAATAATGGCTAGATAAGATCCAATATCCAAAGAGAAATTGGATCCATTTAATAGTCGACAAAGGACAACCCTCTTTGAGTTCATCCTCACATCCTCACAAATAAAATGGAGATGAACATTAACAGAAATGAAAGCATAAATCAACAAGTACTCCTTATTCATGAAACTTTATTGTTTTCTCATAGGAATTGTGGTGAAATATCTAAAAAAATGTATTGCAAATGGAAAATCATATGTTCATAATTAACAAGAATGGTTTCTGTCCAACTACTTTACATCATGTTTCTTGTGTTTTACATTTAAATTCATCAAGAAGAAAGGTTTCAAGTATGAATAAAAAATTATACAATAAAATTTTGTTAGAAGACTATAAATAAATGTATTACTTAAAGTATAATAATTAGTAAACTTACCAGCCACTTTTCTGAAAATCTTAGAACAATGAAAGATGCCCAATCATCTTTAGTAATGCCATCAGGTGGTGTTTCCTCATTTCCTCATTATCTTTTCGATTTTTTGTTTCATCGTAATATTTGTTCCATAATTTGTTCCTCCTAGCTTTCCATTGAAAGCCCATTACTTTCTTTATTTCTTGGTAAGCAACTTCTTCGTACTCAGGTTAAATGTAAAACTTAGTCTACATATGAATGAAGAAAAATAATTTGATTGATATTAAGATTAAAAATTGAAAAAAACTTACAATTTTGGTGAAAGAAACCATACCAGAACTTGAGTTATGATCGTAGAATCCTTAATCTCCTGGGGTATTTGCCTTCCAATTATTTACGCCTACATGGAAATTTTCACTATCCAATATCACCTCCTTCAAAATAGAGTTGAGTGGCTTGACACTCTCTCCCACAATACCACGCCCACTTGGTTTAAATATGAATACCACTCTCTTGTGGAAAGGGACCTTATCATGAATGTCCCTAGCATTTTTCAAAATCATTGTCCCACATTTTTGGGGGGTTTCAAGGATCTGAAACATCTACATAATTAAAATCTTTAAATTATATTCAAGATGCGAAACTTTTATTAGCATGACTTGATTTTAAACTGACCTATCAGCCATAGATCTATGTAGACTTGTACACTGAAGACGCTCCTTTCTTGCGCTTACATCCTGCACTGCTACCCTCACATCTAATGCCATATGTAACTGCAATAAATATATAAACAATAATAAAAACTAATCATTTCTTAGAGCTATTGTGAAAGAGACACATGTTGTTTTCAACTGAATTGTTATAGATCATAGAGCACTACAAATATATTATGCACAAAAATGTTGATAATTCATGGAACAATGATCAAACTTGCACAAAAATGTTGATAATTCATGTCATTTGCAAATGAAGTGAATAAAGTAAATTTGTATATGCCGGTAAGTAAAATAAGATGGAATGTTGCTAGACGATGTCAGATTGTTGTTGGAGTTTTTTTTAGAAGAAAAAAAATCATCAATTAAGTCAAATATCATTCCTGAATTATAAGATTTTGGCTAATTAGTCCCATACATAAAGAGACTGAAATCAATTAAGATTAACTCAAAAAATTTACTAACAAAGAAAGCTAGTATTGAGATATTGGAATGTTCAGTCTTAACCCTTTCATGTCTTAAAACTGTTAACACTAACATATAAGTTCCATATAAATAACAGTAGCAGCTGCAGCTGCATCAACCGACTAGTAAAAACAAGACAACAATAGTAGGAAAACAACAAAGAATTCATGATAACATATTGTCACAGAGAAAAAAAGGAAACAAACAGATTAAAGGAAACAAACAGACACAAATAATAATCATAAATAAATAGTTAATAAATAAAACTAAATAGAAACAACAAGAGGAAGTAATACAGACAGGGATGACAGTGTGCTATTGGGAACATTTGCATTCAAAACTCGAGTGGATATAGATTGGATTTGTTTATGGGTTGGATTTAAAATGTCATAAACGTAGCATCTTCAAGTTATTACCTGTTATAATATATATGTGACTTTTGAATAATTATATTTTTGTTTTTCAGGTCAACATATTCCCTGTTACAACATGTATCTAGCCTGGATTCTCTTCTGCCACAAAATAGCTAGCTTGGTCACAACAAAGGTGTGACGGGGGAGGCCGTCTCTTTGGATCACGTTGATCTCCCAAAATCTTATACTCCTTTAAAGATTAGACTTATACTAATCTTTAAAGTCAATCACACCAACTCAAGGCTCACATCTTATGAATATATATTTTGCATCTTTATGTATGCATGACACGTATACATTGTTTCTATGCAGGAAGCAATATGTTTTCATGTTGTGTGCAACTCATATCGTCATGTTTCCTTTGTGGGCATCAAGGACATGTGTTGTCAAAAGTACCATGCATAAGTTGTCTCTGTGTCCACATGCAAGCTCTATGGAGGAGCATGATCTGCCTAGAAATGTGAGGAGATGTGTGACATGGACTTAGATTATGATTTAACAAATTAAGGCTTATAGTTTTTTAAGCCATATGTTATTACATTTATCTATTGTTTTACATCTATGTATTCTAAACTGACTTATCAGCTCATAAATCTATGTAGACTTCTACACTGAAGACGCTCCTTTCTTGCGCTTACGTCCTGCACTACTACCCTCACCATCTGATGTCATATGTAACTGCAATAAATATATAAACGATAATAAAAACTAATCATTTCTTAAAGATATTGTGAAAGAGACACATGTTGTTTTCAACTGAATTGTTATAGATCATAGAGCACTACAAATATATTATGCACAAAAATGTTGATAATTCATGGAACAAAGATCAAACTTACACAAAAATGTTGATAATTCATGCATTTGCAAATGAAGTGAATAAGATGAATTTGTATATGCCGGTAAGTAAAATAAGATGGCATGTTGCTAGACGATGTCAGATTATTGTTGGAGTTTTTTTTTGTAGAAGAAAAAATTCATCAATTAAGTCAAATATCTTTCCTGAATTATAAGATTTTGGCTAATTAGTCCCATACATAAAGAGACTGAAATCAATTAAGATTAACTCAAAAAATTTACTAACAAAGAAAGCTAGTATTGATATATTGGAATGTTCAGTCTTAACCCTTTTATGTCTTATGACTGTTAACACTAACATATATGTTCCATCTAAATAACAGTAGCACTGCAGCTGCATCAGTCGACTAGTAAAAACAAGATAACGATAGTAGGAAAACAACGAAGAATTCATGATAACATATTATCACAGAGAAAAAAGGGAAACAAACAGAAAAATGGAAACAAACAGACACAAATAGTAATCATAAATAAATAGATAATAAATAAAAATAAATAGAAACAACAAGAGGAAGTAATACAGACAGGGATGACAGTGTACAATTGGGAACATTTGCGTTCAAGACTCGAGTGGATATAGATTGGATTTGTTTACGGGTTGGATTTAAAATGTCATAGACGTAGCATCTTCAAGTTATTACCTGTTAAAATATGTATGTGACTTCTGAATAATTATATTTTTGTTTTTCAGGTCAACATATTCCCTGTTACAACATGTATTTAGCCTGGATTCTCTTCTGCCACAAAATAGCTAGCCTGGTCACAACAAAGGTGTGACGGGGGAGGCCGTCTCTTAGGATCTCGCTGATCTCTCAAAATCTCAGACTCCTTTAAAGATTAGACTTATACTAATCTTTAAAGTCAATCACACCATCTCAAGGCTCACATCTTATTAATATATATTTTGCATCTTTATGTATGCATGACACGTATACATTATTTCTATGCAGAAAGCAATATGTTTTCATGTTGTGTGCAACTCATATCGTCATGTTTCCTTTGTGGGCATCAAGGACATGTGTTGTCAAAAGTACCATGCACAATTTGTCTCTGTGTCCACATGCAAGCTCCATGGAGGAGCATGATCTGCCTGGAAACGTGAGGAGATGTGTGACATGGACTTAGATTAGGATTTAAAAAATTAAGGCTTATAGTTTATTGAGCCATATGTTATTACATTTATCTATTGTTTTACATCTATGTATTCTTGCAGTTATTTGAGCATGATCCTTGTCTGCCAAACCAAAATAGTTTATGCTAATCTTTATGGAGGTTCTCAGCAACAACTGCGGCAAATGATTTATGAGGAAGCATAAACAAAAATGCCGCTATATGTAAAATGTTCATTCTGTTTATATGTTGCAACATAAAGATGAAACTTTGGTTGTGTGAAGTTATGAGAAAGCTCCAAGTTTAATCAACCTGTATATTTTCTCTCAGGTTATCATGTACAGTGTGGAACAATTGCTTCATGTATGTTGCATCTATTTCAATATATAGAAACGTCGAAATGTTGGTATTCATTATCATTGTGTTAAACTTCTTACCTTGTTTCAATAAAATCATTTCAGAATCAGTTGTTAATTAGCCATACTAATTGTATTCAGCTGTGTTGCTAGTAGCAGTTTGGTTATATACTGATCCTTTTGAATCTTGATAGGCCTGAAGGCAACATAAAGCAGTGCATAACTTCACTAATATCACTTGAAGACAAGTAAATCTTAATTGTATATAATTTGATCAAACCACGTATTACAACTAGCAATTATGAAAGACATTAAGTTAAAAACATATACATATACATATGTATCCATATACATATGTATGCATGTGTGTGTGTACTAGAAATAACTCGTGCACATATTGCACAGACAACCCAAAAACCAACCCACACAATCAGGACGCGGGACCGACACAGGTGTTTCGATGAGTGCAAAAACAGGTGAAAAATGAGAAGAGTGGTTTTGAATGTGTGTGTTGTCTTGGAGTTTTTGGTTTTTTGATTGGGAGGTGTGATTTTGGGTGTTTTGGATTTGGGTGTGTTTGGGGGGATGGGTGGGGTTTTTGGGTTTTTGGGTTTTTGGGTTTTTTGGATTTTGGGTTTAAGAAGGTTGTCCCATGTGGCGATGTGACGTTGCCACATTGGACAAAGATTCAAAAACTTCCCTCAATTGTAACAAGGATGTATGTGTGTGCGTGCAGAATTCTTATTATAAATTCTAATTTTATCAAACCAAGTATTTTTTTCATTCTTTTGATATATTTAGGTAGAATGCCAGAACTACGTCTTCCTAATCTTAGTTTTTATGAACTCATCCCTGAAATAGAGATAAAAGCCTGGAGTTTTGTATTGATTACTATAGTGCTAGCTAGAATTTGATAGCACTTGATAGCCAATAACATACTGGTAACAAATTAAGGCTTATAATATGTTTTTAAGCATTTGATAGCTAATAACATACTGCTAGCTAGCTAGAATACCTACCAAGCTTATCACCGGTGATGTTTTATACTAGATATAAAACAATACGACATTTTTGTTCGTAGAAGTTTTCCGAGGAGATGAGACACTCAAGATCCATTACATATGACATGATTTTCGCATGCCTAAGAAAAGATTCATGGGCACATGTGCCCATTCAAAATTCCTGGAAATTACGATGAAATTCATCACTTGAGGAAGAAGTCCCAGCTTGATTGTGTGTGCAAGTTCATTGTAGAAAGAAAATATTTTACAAAAGCATAAGCTTTCATGAAATAGAACCATAAATAATATCAATCCCACTTAAGCATTTAAAGTCTATCAAATAGTCAGCAACAAAAGAATCAAGTTTTGCTTGCCAGACCAAGATATTTGTTCAAATAACGGATTTTGCATAGTTTTCATTTATACAAAACACTGATGGACGAAGGCCATCAGGTTTTTTAATTCATCGGAAGTAAGGGCCAGCATGCTTCACTGATCAAATTGAATCTGTAAGGTATTAGTCCTACAAGACAACGTTAATATAGACCCCTTAACGCACTCACACCCCCACACATACAAAACACACACCCAACAACATTCATATAAATAATATTGACTGGAAAAATTTAGTCATAAAATAGATATGGAGCGTGATGGAAACACCATCTTGACACTACTGCTATCAAATGATTTCAGCAATGTCGATTTTATTTCCATCTGCATCAAGGCAGGCCTTGGCAAGACAACCCTTGTATAGATTGTCTTTAACGATGTGAGCGTGAAAGGCCATTTCCACATCAAAACGTGATTTTATGCTTTCGATCAAGATGATGATGATATCGTAAATGTAAGGTTAGTAATAAAAGCAGCTATAGAATATATAACGTTGAATGTTGTGAATTACAGGTGAATCTTATAATTCAGGAATGCTGTAGAGATGTGTAAAATTGAAAAACAGCATCCATATCTAAACATCAGTATATAATAAAGCCAGCAACATCAAGAACAATACACCATATTATCAAGTTTAGGTCTTCCATCTCTCCTCCCCAGCCCCCCTCCAGCCTCCTTCCCCTCCGTGAGCACAAAACACTCAACATGATATTACACACTAATCAAGTGGCCATTACCAAATTGAACAAAATAACAAATACACATAACATTAAATCCCAAAAATCACCATGAAAAGAAAAGGAAAAAATCAACAAAATTGAAGACATACCTTCATCTTCCGAAATCAAGACCGCAGAAACTTGGGGACACCACAAAGAAAACTACGGAAAAAAAAGAGAGAAAACCCCATGTCAGGAACTTAGGCTTTCTTTCGTTCACAAAGTCTACAGACCATAAATCACATACCTGCAAGCGGCACTGAGGGATTGGACAAAGCTTGGTGAGAAAGAGGCCTGAAAGCTTGGGGATCTCTGGCGATCTCTATGAAAACCTAATGAAATCGGCTGGAACGAGGTTTGATGAAACGATGGAGGAAAGAGGAATAGAAGAAAATGCCGAAATTATTAATACGTTTACTACAATGGACAAATTTGTAGCGGTTTCAAACCGCTCCAAATAACTCATTTGTAGCGTTTACAAACCGTGACAAACGAATGGACTTTTTTGTTCGGTTCTTAACCGATACAATTAAAAAAATTTCGCCCAAGCGTGCCTGTTCTTCCCACGTCTTCTATTTTTACTCGTTTTAAAATGATTATAGAGGGTTCAAACCATGACAAAATATCTTATGGGAATCTTTAGCCTTTAGCGGTTTGAAACCGTTAAAAGGGTAAATTTGTGGCGGTTTAATAAACGCTGCTAATACCCATGTCTTTTGTAGTGAATGTAGAAAATAGTCCGAAACTTAGAAAAATCCACAAAAATATCCGTTGGAACAGGGAGATCGCCATCTTCAACTAAAAAATAAGAGAAGACAAAATTACGATATAAAAATCAAGTTATTTAATATAAAGATTCATATCTTACAGAAAACGAAGAAAATTGCCCGGAGCCTAGAAAAATCCACAAAAAGGAATGTTGTAACCGGTAGATCGACATTTTCAACGAAAAAAATAAGAGAAGACAAAATTAGGCCAAAAATCATATCACTTAATAAAAAGATCCACATCTTCTAAAAAATGTAGAAAAACAGCCTCAAGCTTATAAAAATGCGGAAAAATGTCCGTTGGAACTGGGAGATCGACAACTTCAACTTAAAAATAATAAAATACAAAATTAAGCTATAAAAAATCATATCATTTAATAAAAGATCCATATCTTCAATAAAATAAAGAAAATAGCACCGAGATCAGAAAAATCCGAAAAAATGTCTGTTGGAACTAGAAGATCTTTATGTTCAACTGAAAATAATGAGATGACAAATTTAGGGTATACAAATCATATCATTTGGTAAAAAGATTTCTTATCTTCCAAAAAATAAAGAAAATAGTCCCGAACTCAGAAATATTCGCAAAAATTTTTGTTGGAACTGGGAGATCACCTTCTTCAACTGAAAAATAAGAGACGGCAAAATTAGGTTACAAAAATCATATAATGTAATAAAAATAACACATCTTCCAGAAAATGTAGAAAATAGCCATGTGCTCAGAAAAATCCGTAAAAAATGTCCGTTGGAACATGGAGATCGCCACATTCAACTGAAAAATAATAGAATACAAAAATAAGCCAAAAAATCAAATAGGTTTAATAAAAAAGATACATATCTTTCAGAAAATGTAGATGTAGCTTGAGCTAAGAAAAATCCGCAAAAATGTCCTTTGGAACCTGTAAATTGCCATCTTCAATTAATAAATAAGAGATGAAAAATTAGGCTATGAAAACATTATCATTTAATAAAAAATACAAATCTTTCAGAAAATACAGAAAATAGCCCCGAGCTCAGAAAAATATGCCAAAATTTCCATTCGAACCGGGACATCGCCATCTTCAACAGAAAAATAAGAGAATTCAAAATTAGGTCAAAAAATCCTATCATTTAATAAAAGGTTTCATATCTTCCAGAAAATTTAAAAAATAGTCTCGAGCTCAGAAAAAATCCGCAAAAAATTCTGTTGGATCAGGGAGATCGTCATCTTCAGCTAAAAAAAATAAGAGAAGAGAAACTTAGTTATAAAAACATATTATTTAAAAAATACATATCTTCCATAAAAGTAGAAAAAAGCCCGTGCTCAGAAAAATCCGCAAAAATGTCCGATGAAACCGGAAGATGCCATCTTCTCCTTAAAAAATAAGAGAAGACAAAATAGGCAAAAAAATCATATCATTTAATAAAAAGATTCATATCTTCTAGAAAATTAGAAAATATATTGAAACTCAGAAAAATTCGCAAAACTGTCCGTTTGAACCGGGAGATCGCCATCTTCAATAGAAAAAAATAAGAGATGTCAAAATTAGGATATAACAATCATATCATTTAACATAAAGATCTATTTCTTAAAGAAAATGAAGAAAAAGACCAGGGCTCAAAAAATCCGCCAAAATGTCCGTTGGAACCGGGATGTCCCCACCTTCAACGAAAAAAGGAAGAGCCAACAAAATTAGGTCAAAAATCATATCATTTAACAAAACGATTCATATCTTCCAGAAAAAGGAGAAAACAACCCCGAGCTCAGAAAAATCAGTAGAAATGTCGGTTTGAATAGAGAGATTGCCATTTTCAATTGAAAAGCAAGAGAAGACAAAATTCGACCAAAAATAATATCATTTAGTAAAAAGATACTTATCTTCCAGAAAATACAGAAAATAGCCCCGAGCTCAAAAAAATCCGCAAAAATTTCCGTCGGAACATGGAGATCACCATCTTCAACTGAAAAATAAGAGAAACCCAATGTAGGAAATAAAAATCAGATCATTTAATAAAAATATCCATTTCTTCCATAAAATGTTGAAAATGGACCCCGAGCTCAGAAAAATCCGAAAAATATATCTGTTGGAACCGGGAGATTGACATCTTCAACTGAAAAATAAGATCTGAAAAATAAGAGATGACAAAATTAGGCCATTAAAAACATATCATTTGAAGATCCACATCTTCCAAAAAATGTGAAAAATAACACCAAGCTCAAAAAATCCGAAAAATATTTGTTGGAACCAGGAGATCGACACCTTTAACTGAAAAAATGAGAAAAGACAAAATTAGTCCAAAATCGTATCATTTTATAAAAAGATTAATATATTCCCATAAATACAGAAAATATCCCCGAGCTCAGAAAAATCTGCAAAACATATTCATTGGAGCCAGGAGATCAACATCTTCAACTGAAAATAAGAGGACAACATTAGGCTAAAAATCATATCATTAATATAAATATCCATATCTTCCAGAAAATGCAGTAAATAGCCCAGAGCTCAGAAAATCAGCAAAAATGCCGGCATTAACCGAGAAATCGCCGTCTTCAACTAAAAATAAGAGAAGACAAAATTAGGCCAAAATCCTATAATTTAATAAAAAGATACATATCCTCCTGAAAATGTAGAAAATAGCCCCGAACTGAGAAAACCCCGCAAAAAAGTCCGTTGGAACCGGAAGATCGTCAATTTCAACTTAAAAAGAAGAGAAGACACAATTAGGCTATAAAATCATATCATTTAATATAAAGATACATATCTTATAGAAAATATAGAAAATGGCTCTGAGATCAGAAAAGTCAGCAAAAAATTACGTTGGAATTAGAAGATCTCCATTTGTAACTGAAAAAGAAGGGAAGACAAATATAGGCAATAATAAAATCTTTTAATAAAAAGATCCATATATATCAGAAAATGGAGAAAATATTTCTGAGCTTAAAAATTTTGTAAAAATATTCGTTGGAATCGGGAGATCGCCATCTTCAATTGAAAAATAAGAAATGGTAAAATTAGGCTAAAAATTCATATCATTTAATATGAATATCCTTATTTTATAGAAAATAAAGAAAATAGCCCAGAGCTCAAAAAATCTGCAAAAATTTTTGTTAGAACTGGGAGTTCGCCATCTTCAATGAAAAAAGAGATGACAAAATTAAGCCATAAATCATATCATTTTTAAAATGGTTCATATCTTGTAGAAAAAGCAGAAAATAGACCCGAACACAGAAAAATTCGAAAAAAAATGTCCGTCGGAAGAGAGAGAACGCCATCTTGAACTGAAGATAAGAGAAGACAAAATTAGGCCAAAAATCAATTCATTTTATAAAAAGATCCATACCTTCCAGAAAATACAGAAAAAAGCCCTCTAGCTCAGAAAAATCTGCAAAAATGTCTGTTGGAACCGGGAGATGACCATTTTCAACTGAAAAATAAGAGAAGACAAACTTAGGCGATAAAATCGTATCATTTAATAAAAAGATACATATCTTCCACAAAATGTCGAAAATCGGCCCGAGCTCTGAAAAATCAGAAAAAAAGTCTGTTAGAGTCGGGAGATTGATAATTCAACTAAAAATAAGAGAAGACAAAATTTGGCCATAAAATAATATCATTAATATATATATCCATATCTTCCAGAAAATGCAGAAAATAGCCTCGAGCTCAAAAAATCCGCAAAATGTGTTTGAACTGGGAGATCGCCATCTTCAACTGAAAATTAAGAGAAGACAACATTAGGCCAAAATAATATCATTTAATAAAAAGATCCGTATTTTCCAAAAAAAATCCAGAAAATAGCCACGAGCTCAAAAAACCTGCAAAAATGTCCGTTGGAACCGGGAGATCGCGATCTTCCACTGAAAAAAATAAGAGAAGACAAAAATTAGCTTTAAAATCTTATCATTTGATAAAAAGATTCACAACTTCCCGAAATTTTAGAAAAATAGCCCCGAGCTCAGAAAAATCCGCAAAAATGTCCATTGGAACTAGGAGATCGCCATCTTCAACTGAAAAATAAGAGAAGACAAGATTAGGTTATAAAATCATATCATTTAATATAAACATTCATATCATACAGAAAATGTAGAAAATAGACCGGAGCTTAAAAAATCCACACAAATGTCCGTTGGAATAGGGAGATCGCCATCTTCAACAAAAAAACAAGAGAATACAAAATTATGCCATAAAATAATATCATTTAATATAAAGATCGATATCTTCCAAAAAATATAGAAAAGAGACCCGAGCTCTGAAAAATCCGCAAAAATTTCCATTAGAACCGGCAGATCGCCTTCTTCAGCTTAAAAATAAGAGAAGACAAAATTAGGCCATAAAATCATATCATTTAATTTAAAGATCAATATCTTCCAAAAATGTACAAAATAGCCCCGAGCTCTAAAAAATCTGCAAAAATGTAGAAATAGCACCGAGCTCAGAAAAATCTGCGTGAAGAAAATGTAGAAAAGTAGCACCGAACTCAAAAAATGTGGAAAAATGTCCTTAGAACCGGAAGATCGCAATCTTCAACCTAAAAATTAGAGAAGACAAATTATTGCTATAAAAATCAAATCTTTTAATAAAATGATCCATATCTTCCATAAAAATTAGAAAATAATTTCGCTTTTAGAAAAATCCGCAAAAAATTCCGTTAGAACCGGGAGATCGCCATCTTCAACTGAAAAATATGAGAATAAAAAATTAGGCTAAAAATCATATCATTTAAGAAAAAGATTCTTATCTACAAGAAAATGTGAAAGTAGCCCGGAGCTCGGAAAAGTCTGCAAAAATGTAGGTCCGCAAAAATTTCTGTTGGAACCGGGAGATCGACATCTTCAACTGAAAAATAAAAGAACGCAAAATTAGGCCAAAATAATAGCTTTATTAAAATATCCATATCTTCTAGAAAATGTAGAAAATAGACCCGAGCTATAAAAAATCCGCAAAAAATGTCCGTTGGAACCAGGAGATCGCCATCTTCAGCTGAAAAAAATAAAAGAAGACAAAATTAGGCCAAAAATTCATTTCATTTAATAAAAATATGAAAATGTAGAAAATGGCCCCGAGCTCTGAATAGTCTGCGAAAATGTCCGTTGGAACCAGGAGATTGCCGTCATTAACTTAAAAAGAGAAGAAAAAATTATGATGTAAAAATCATATCATTTAATATAAATATCCATATATAACAAAAAATATAGAAAATAGCCATAAGATCAAAAAAGTTTGCAAAAATGTCCGTTAGAACAGGTAGATCACCATCTTTAACTGAAAAATAAGAAACAACAAAATTAGGTCAAAAAATCATATCATTTAAAAAAGATACATATCTTTCAGAAAATGTCGAAAATAGCCCCAAGCTCATAAAATTTTGCAAAAATGTATGTTGCAACCGGGAGATCTCCATCTTCAACTGAAAAATCTGAGATGACAAAATTAGGCAAAAAAAAATCAAATTGTTTAACGACAAGATCCATATCTTTCAGAAAATGTAGAAAATAACCCGGAGCTCTTCCAAAAAATGCAGAAAATATACCCGAGCTTAGAAATATTCGAAAAATGTCCAGTTGAAGAGAGAGATCACCATCTTCAAGTGAAAAATAAGAGAGGACAAAATTAGGCCAAAAGTTCATATCATTTAATAAAAAGATACATACCTTCCAGAAAATGTAGAAAATAGTTTGGAGCTCAAAAAAGTTCGCAAAAATGTACGTTGAAACCTGGAGATTGCCTTCTTCAACTAAAAAATAAGATAAGACAAAATTTGGCTTTAAAAATCTTATCCTTTAATAAAGAGATCCATATCTTACATAAAATGTAGAAAATAGTCTCGAGCTCAGAAAAATCCGCAAAAAAGTTCGTTGGAACCGACAGATCATCATCTTCAACTAAAAAAGTAGAGAAGACAAAATTAGGCCAAAAATCATATCATTTAATAAAAAGATACATATCTTTCAGAAAACGTAGAAAATTGCCCCGAGCTCAGAAAAAAATCGCAAAAATGTCCGTTGGAACCGGGAGATCGCCATCCTCAACTGAAATATAAGTGATGAAAAAATTAGGCTATAAAAATCTTATCATTTATAAAGATTTATATCTTACAGAAAATGTAAAAAATAGTATGGAGCTCAAAAAATCCGCAAAAATGTCGGTTTGAACCGGCAAATCGTCATCTTCACCGAAAAAAATAAGAGAATACAAAATTAGGCCAAAAGTTCATATAATTTAATTGACCAATCGATATATTATAGAAAATTCAGAAAATAGCCCCGAGCTCAGAAAAATCAACAAAAATGTTCGTTGGAACAGAGAGATTGCAATCTTCAACTAAAAAAATAAGAGAAGACAAAATTATGCCAAAAATCATATCATTTAATAAAAAGATCCATTTCTTCCAGAAAATACAGAAAATAACTACGAGATAAGTAAAATCCGTAAAAATGTCTGTTTGAACTGGGAGATCGACATCTTCAACTGAAAAATAAGAGAAGATAAATTTAGGCCATAAAATGAAATCATTTAATAAAAATAAACATATCTTCCATAAAATGTAGAAAATAGTGATGAGCTCAGAAAAATTTGAAGAAATGTCGGTTTGAACAAAAAAAATCAGAGAAAACAAACTCATGTCGGTTTGAACAAAAGAAATGTTTATTGGAACCGGGAGATTGCCATCTTCAACAAAAAAAGAAAAGATAAAATTCGGCCAAAAAATCATATCATACTATCCATATCTTCCAAAAAATACAGAAAATAGTTCCAAGCTCAGAAAAATCCGCAAAAATGTTTGTTGGAACCAAAAGGTCGCTATCTTAAAGTGAAAAATAAGAGAAAACAAACTTTGGTTATAAAAAGCATATCATTTATCGTAAGAGAAGACAAAATTAGGCCATAAAATCATATCATTTAATATGAAGATCCATATCTTCTAGAAAATGTAGAAAATGGCCATAGGCTTAGAAAAATCGGCAAAAATGAACGTTGGAACCTGGAGATCGTCATATTCAAATGAAAAAAGAGAAGACAAAATTAGGCCCAAAAATCTGCAAAAAGGTCAG
>CM061137.1:68662190-68693181 GCA_030789695.1 Scilla litardierei | reverse complement strand
AATATGCAACAAATCCTTGACAAAGGAATTCCTTTATAAACAATTCCTTTTTTAAGAATAAACCATTCCAGATAAATTCATTAGAAGCCTGATTATAATAAACCTTGAGAGTTTACAATCCACCAGTTACAACAACATCAAGGCTGTTATCCTAAACTTTTTGTGGTTGGGAACTTTACAATCAATTTGAATAAATTTCCAAAAAACCGTGAAGAAAACTTTGGCCCTCTAAACTAAATTATTTAAATTTCATGCACCAATTGAAATCTATTTTTAAAAAAACTACAAGCAAACCACAAATTACGTAAGCAATTTTGTCCATAAATTTATATTCATATCTAATCTTATTCAGATCAATGAATTAAAAAGTTATCGGGGAAAAGTCATTTGAACATAAATAGAATTCTTAAGCCAAAAAAATCATTTGATATCTAACATAATGGAAAAATTTTGTTTGATATTAAGATCTCCATCCGGTTTGCAAATTGAAAAAACCCCAAAATTTTAAAGATTCAATTCATGATCGGCTATATTTAGACATAAATAAAAAAAGTTTTTTATATCATGAACAAAGAAAACAAAGAAAAACATCAGCATCTAAAACATTGTTATTCTACATGGTCCTGATGAACAAAGAAAACAAACATCCCAATGTAAAGAAGTCACAGTTCCAAATGGCCAATAAACTGTTAATAACCTGTCAAATGTGATGAAATGCTAACAAACGTATAAAATTGCAATGAACTGCTAACAGATTTGAGTAAAATTGCAATAAATTGCAGCGAAGCGCATAATCGTGTACCTTTTTTCAAATCGACACCTTGAAGATGAAAGATACAGGTGGGGTTACCTGCGACAACTCAGAAGGAGATAACAAAGCTCAAATGGAAGTAGATATTAACAAAGATCAAAGAGATATACGACTGGCTGATAGAAGATGATAGTAGATCTAGATGAGGGGGTTAACTTTCATGAGAATGAAGAACTTGCGATGGGAGGTGAAGAAGATGCTCTTGATGGATGATGTTCTCTAGGCTGGCGAAATTGCTGGCGGTACCCTTTGATGGCAGAATTGGGCTTTTTGTGTAGAAGGCGAGGCGTCGTCGGGGGAGCCGAGAAGTTCTACGCTTTTTTGTGTAGAAGGCGAGGCATCATGGGGGGAGCCGAGGAGTTCTTTGCATTAGGTGTTGCGTTGGTGGGTTGAGATAATGGCAATTTTTGGAAGAGAACTGATTCCTTGCATATTGACCCAACCCAACGAAACCCACATATTGACCCTTTCTCTTTCTAGCTGACCATATCTATTTTTTTCTCGCAAAACTCAAAGTTGACCCCCAAAAAGTTTTACAACTACTCATCTCATCCATTGATTCCCAAGATCAAATCCTGACCACTCTTTATCTTGTCCTAGTCAGCCCTAGAATTCAAAAATCGTTGTCAAATGTATAATAGATGCCCGAGCTCAGAAAAATCCACAAAAATGTATGTTGGTACCAGGAGATCGCTATCTTCAACTAAAAAATAAGAGTAGACCAAATAAGGCTATAAAAATCATATCATTTAATAAAAAGATCCATATCCTATAGAAAATGTTAAAATACAATCGATCTCAAAAATATCTGCAAAATGTTCTTTGGAACCGGGAGTTGCCATCTTCAACTTAAAAATAAGAGAAGACAAAATTAGGCTATAAAAATAATTTATTTCAATACAAAAGATTCATATCTTCCAGAAAATGTAGAAAATAGTGCCGAGCTCCGGAACAATACGTAAAAATGTTCGTTGGAACCGGGCACCATCTTCAACTGAAAAAAATAAGAGAGTACAAAATTAGGCAAAAAAATCCTATCATTTAATAAAACATTCATATCTTCCAGAAAATTTAGAAAGTAGCCTCGAGCTCAGAAAATCTGCAAAAATATTCGATGGAACCAGGAGATCGCCATCTTCAATTGAAAAATAAGAGAAGATAAACATAGAGTATAAAAATCATATCTATATTATAAAACAGGGATGTTATCATGGGTTATTGGATAAGAGTTTTTGGATAAGAGAAATTGGTTAATGTTGATATGTGTATGTGTATTTTTGTATAAGAGAAATTGGTTAAGAGATAATAGATAAGAGAAATTGGTTGATATGTGGAATTGGGTGTGTTGGTTATATATAGAATTTGTATCAGATATGAGAAATTGAGGAGGTATGAGATATTGGAATTGAAATCACATCATTTAAAATTTTGAAATCATTCTCACTCTAGCTGAGGGATTTTGTTTTAAAATTTTCAAATCAATTGAGGGGGATGTTAAAAGGAGGGAATTAATGGAGGGAAAACAATTTGATCCCATCGCTGATCACATCGTACTTGGGGGAGTTTCATTTGTATATCAGCTTGCGCTGAAGAAAATCGAAGAAAAGCTTGGGCATTTTGCGCGCCAAGAGCAAGACGAGAATTTTGCTCCTCAAGCTGCGAACAGAATTTTGAGTTCAACAAAGAGCAAGAAGATCAAGAAGATCAAGAAGATCACCCTCTCTACCTCCTCACCAACATCTTCTACCTCCACATCGGTGAGCTCTTCCTCTTATCCACAATTTTCTTTCTTTTAATTTATTTCACCCTCTTCTCCACACTCCAATTGCAAAGCTCAGAGATTCATCATGTTGCACCCTCAGCACCTCAACCCTTTGTGAGCTTTGTGAGTTTGAGAGCTTTATCAACCCTTGGTGAGTTTTGTTGAGCTTCATCACAGTTGCAATTTCATTCAAGTTTGTAGTTGCAATTTTTAGGAATGCGAATTGATTTTATGTTGCAATTTCATTCAAGTTTGTAGTTGCAATTTCATTCAAGTTTGTAGTTGCAATTTTTAGGAATGTGAATTGATCTTAAAACTTTCAGTCACGGGTTGGTTATGAGATCAAAATAGTTTGCAAACACCAACTCTTATGAATATCAAAATAGTTTCAATTGTTGTTATGGAAGTTGCAATTTTAAACTTTCAGTCCATTTTCAAAATTCATTTAGGTTTTCAAGTTTCAATTTTGCTCCTTTTTCATTCATTCAAGTTTCAAACTGAAATATTTCTGTCATGGTTTAAGTATAGTCCTCACTCACACCTCAAGTTGAATTTTGGTTTAAGTTCAGGTACACGTTTTACCTCAACCCTATAATTAAAAATTGCAGTCAAGTTTCAAAATTTCATTCAAGGTTAAATATCCATGATTAATTTGGTTGATAAGAAATAGTTGATTATAAAAATTGTTGTTGATGTATTTGTGGAGTGTGGAGGGTGAGTGTTATTGAAAATACATCAAGCTTGCATGACAAATTCAATGAAGGGAGAAAAATTTGTCCATGTTTAATTTGTTTGGCTGAGAAATATAGATGATTAGTGCTTTATTAATTTGGTTCAGTTTGAAAATAGTTTCTTTTTACAGTTTGCTTTTTACAGTCTCAGTTAGTGTTATTGAAAATACATCATTGAAAATACATGCTAAAAACTGATAATGTTCATATTTGAAATCTCATTCAAATGTCTTTAGCTCACCTCATTACATTTTATTAATCATTTAATGAGTTAAGAGATAGTCATTTTATCCATGAGAAAATTTTGAATACTTGCTCATTTTGAATACTTGCTCATCAAATATAGGACTATTAAAACTGAAAATTTTGAATACTTGCTAATTAAATATGCCATAACCACTATAAATATTGAATATACTGAATATGCCATAACCATTATAATATGCCAAATTAAATATAATTGAATATCAAATTAAATATATCCATGTCAACATTCTCAACTTGCAAAATACTGAAAATTTGAGAAAATTTGGTTTGTTCATAAACCAATTTACATTCTCAACATGAATTGGATAAACCAATTTTATCCATTCATGCATAAACTAATGAATTGGTTTATTAGATAATGAATTAGGATATGCATTCTCAGAAAATGTTGAGAATGAATGCATATCAATTTATCCATTCATGCATAAACCAACTGGATGAATGCATATCCATTAGATAATGCTTTAAATTGGTTTATTCATGTTGAGAATGTAAGTCCATTCATTGGTTTATGCATTCATTCATTTTTTTGAACTTACATTTGGTTTATTCATTAGAAAACTGTAATAATGTTTAAAGCATAAACCAAATTTTCTCAAATAATGTTGAGAATGCATATCCATTCATTCTCAGGATATGCTTCAAATAATGTCTTGAGAATGAATGCATATCCATTCATTTAAATGCATACCCTGTCAAGCATATCCTGTCAATGAATGCATATCATGTCAATGGATAGGCTTGGATAGGCTTGGATATCCTGTCAATTAAAGACTTACATTATTCATTTAACTGGGAGGACTTAGACTTACATTAATATTATCCTGTCAAATGAATGGATATGCTTCAATTCATTTGAATTAAAGGCTTGGATAGGCTTGGATACTCCAAATACTCCATTTTGGGAGGACATGGAGTATTTTAAAATTATAGTTTAAAAATTATTTGGAGTATTTGGAATATTGAGCTCCAAATACTCCATTTGTTGAGAATCAATGCATATCAATTTATCCATTCATGCATAAACCAACTGGATGAATGCATATCCATTAGATAATGCTTTAAATTGGTTTATTCATGTTGAGAATGTAAGTCCATTCATTGGTTTATGCATTCATTCATTTTTTTAAACTTACATTTGGTTTATTCATTAGAAAACTGTAATAATGTTTAAAGCATAAACCAAATTTTCTTAAATAATGTTGAGAATGCATATCCATTCATTCTCAGGATATGCTTCAAATAATGTCCTGAGAATGAATGCATATCCATTCATTTGAATGCATACCCTGTCAAGCATATCCTGTCAATGAATGCATACCCTGTCAATGGATAGGCTAGGATAGGCTTAGATATCCTGTCAATTAAAGACTTACATTATTCATTTAACTGGGAGGACTTAGACTTACATTAATATTATCCTGTCAAATGAATGGATATGCTTCAATTCATTTGAATTAAAGGCTTGGATAGGCTTGGATACTCCAAATACTCCATTTTGGGAGGACATGGAGTATTTTAAAATTGTAGTTTAAAAATTATTTGGAGTATTTGGAATATTGAGCTCCAAATACTCCATTTTGGGAGCTCAATACTCCATTTTGGGATACTCCATGTCCTTCAAAATTGATAGGATATGCATTCAAAATTGACAGGATATTCATTTCAAGTTAACTTTGTTATATGAATAGCCAAATTTGGTGAGCCTATAACAGATGGAATAATTGTGGGCTCCAAATTGATGAGCCAAGTCATCAAATTCATTTCAAGTTTCAAGTTAACTCCAAATTTAACTGGGATATTCAAGGAACCTTCAAACTTGAATAATTGTGATATTCAAAATTTAACTGTGATAAAATTTGGGCAATTTACAATATTTTGATTCAACGGAGTTAACTTGAATCCATATTATTCAATGGAGGATAATATTACAGTATTTTGCTTCAAGTTGACTCCATTGAATAATATTACAGTATTTTGATTCAAGTTTATAGTATTTTAATTTACTTGAATGGAGTTAACTTGAATCAAAATATTACAGAATCAAAATACAAAATACTGTAAACTTGCAATATGCATTCATTCTCCATTGTCAACATTCTTAACATGAATGGGATAAAGATAAACCAACATTGTCAACATTCGTAACTTGCAAAATACTGAAAATTTGAGTTGGTTTATTCATAAACCAATTTACATTCTCAACATGAATTGGATAAACCAATTTATCCATTCATGCATAAACTAATGAATTGGTTTATTAGATAATGAATTAGGATATGCATTCTCAGAAAATGTTGAGAATGAATGCATATCAATTTATCCATTCATGCATAAACCAACTTGAATCAATACTGTAAACTTGCAAAACCACTATAAGTTGAGAATACTTGCTAATTAAATATGCCATAACCACTATAAATGTTGACATGGATATATTGGCTTACTGAATATATTTAATTTTGAATTATGAATTATGAAAATAATGCAAAATTTTGGATATACTGCAAATTTTGGATATACTTGAAAATTACAGTCCTATTAAACCTAAATTTTTTTTGAATACTAGCTCATTTTGAATACTTGCTCATTTTGAAATGCGCATACTTGATTTACTTTGACATACTTCACATACTTGCTCAAATTTTATATGAATATGCATATACTTGACATACTTCACATTTCATATGCATATACTTGACATACTTGATTTCAAATGAGCAAGGTCAAATTTCACATCTGGATATACTTGACATACTTGATTTCAAATGAGCAAGGTCAAATTTCACATCTGGATATACTTGACATACTTGATTTTGAATAGTAAGATGAGCAAGTATGTCAAGTAAATCCAGTATGCTCATTTTGGATAATTGATATACTTGACACACTTGATTTTGGATACTTGATATTCAAAATGAGAAACTGGATATACTTATTCTGTTTCATGACACGAGGATTCAAAATGAGATGTACTTGACAAGAGAAACTGGATATACTTGACATGAAATTTTCAATATTGCAGTCAACATGTAATATAGAATAGAAATTTGTACCTTGACAAGATATTTTCTACCTTGACAAGAAATTTTGGACATTTGAAATTTGATATGCTATTTTGATGTGGGGACATACTGAAATTAAGATAGTCATGTTGGAAATTTGATTATAGGACATATCAGAATTGAGATAGGCATATAACTGGACTATCTCAATTTCAGGCAATTATAAATTTCTAATCGTATAATGTTAATTGAGAATATTTCATTATAGGACATATCAAAATTGATATAGGCCTATAACAGGACATTTCTCAATTTCATGCAATCAACATTTCAGGCTATTAGAAATTTGATACTATTAGAAATACTGATTATAGGTCCTATCAAAATCCAGTTTCAAAATTGATTATAACAACTAAATGCTTTATGTATTCAATGAAACTGTGAAATTTTCAAGTCCAATCAGGTAGTGTTCTGTTTTATATGCTCAATGAAATATACATATGTTGAAACCCATGATCTGTGTATGTATGTTGAAATATACGTACATAAATATTTGATATGTCAACTTGAGGAAATTAATTTGAGTCCAGGATACTATTTAATTTTTCTCATTGATATCTCAGTTTGCATATGTTTGAAAATTTCCTCACGTGAGTTCTTCCTCTTCTCCATAATATTTTTTTTTGATTTATTTCACACTCTTCTCCTCAATCCCATTGCAGAGCTTAGAGCTTCATCACGTTGCAGAGCTTAGAGCAACCTCAGCACCTCAACCCTTGGTGAGCTTTGTGACACTCTCCACAATTTTTTTTGTTTCGTTTGATTTATTTCACCATATTCTCCCCAACCCCATTGCAGAGCTTAGAGCTTCATCACGTTGGTGAGATTTGTGGGTTTGAGAGCTTCATCACGTCAACCCTTGGTGAGCTTTTATGTGAATGTTGCTTAAAAATTTCAGTTGACAGAGAAACATGTTATATAGATTTTGTCTATGGGGTATGTGAATGTTGGTTAAAAAATTCATTTTTTCATCAAGTTTTACTTTTTAATTTCAGTTGAAAGAGAATAATTTGTAGTTGAATGTTGGTTAAAACATTTCAGTTGAATGAGAAAAATTTCAATTTGATTATTTAATCAACTCTTATCCATTTCCTTTCAGAAAATACATCAATTTTGTGCTAGGCTCATCAAACATTTCATTTCAGCAAATACATCAATTTTGTTCTTAGCAATTTTCAAGCTAAATGAAATGTTTGATGAGCAAATACAAAACTGGAATGTAATTTTCTTCTTTTAGCAAATACATCAATGTTTGAAATGTTTGCTTTGCTTGCTATGTTTGAAATGTTTGCTACTTTCATTTCAATTTTGCTAATTTCATTTTGCTATGTTTGAACTGTTTGAAATGTTTGAATGAGTAAATCCATTTCATTTCAGAAAATGTTTGATGAGCAAATACAAAACTGGAATTTGAAATTTTTGTATTTACTAAATGAAGAAAATTTCAAGCTCATTTAAGCAACTCTTATCCATTTCTCAAAATTTTGTATTTGCTACATGAAGAAATTTTCAAACCAATGACAAAATTTTGTCCTTATTTTGCAAAACAATCTTCAATTTTGAACCTTTAATGAATTTCATTTCAGTCAACATACTGCAATTTTGCTTGCACTTGAAAATGAGCATAGCTCACATGAATATTGCCTATTGAACCTTGAATTTTGTTATGACTTTCAAAATTTTGGATTGGTTGTTGCAATATTGAACCTAGAATAATGAGCATAGCAACAAATGAAATTGACAGTTGCAATTTAAAAATTTCAGTCAAGGTTCAATATTAATTTTTAATTGGATTGGCTTTTTCAAAATTTCGGTCAATGTTGGTTGAAGTGAAAAATATTTGAAAAATATGATTACATCCAACATCAATCCCATGAATGTTCATTTGTGACATACCCAAATCTGAATGAAAGTTAGATCAACTTCAAACTGCTTTTTTCAATATGATTCAAATTTCAATATCAAGCTGAAAAATTCAAATAGCTTTTTAGAAATTTGATATGTTATTAGAAATTCAAATACCAAATATCATTCAAATAGCATATTAGACATTTGATATGTTATACCATGAACCTGAGTTTATACCCTGAAAAAATTCAACTGAGCTAATGAGCTACTGTATTTTTGATATTATACATGCAAAACTTGAATGAATATTTAAAATATGAGCTAATATCATGTTTCACCAACTCTTATACATTCATTTTGTATTGGACATATTTCAAAATGTGGATAAATGCCAGTAATTTTGTATTGGACATGTTTTTGGTTAGAAATGTGTAGTCTTCTACACAGTTATCCTCTCAAGATGTGGATATTTCTCATTTCATATATTTTTTGATTTTTGTAATGAGACTGTAAGAAAATTTGTAGGTTCTACTGATTTTACGGGGGTTGTCTTGTGCAGTTAGTATGGTATAACCTGAGGCAAATTATTTTTTTGTGTTTCTTTTTTGGTTAGACCAAAGTTGTGTAAACATTTATAGGTTAGAAATTTTCTAATAGCTGTGACTTCATTTTCTCTTATCAAAAATTTGTGAATGTGAGATGTAACATTTAACGATGAAGTCACAGCTTATTTATTTCACATCACAGCTATTTAAACAAATTATTTCACAACTCTTTAAACATGAAGTCACATCTTGAGAATTTTCTAATAGCTTGAGAAATAATAGTTGTCCTGTAAACACATCTCTTTCTCACATCACACAGCTTGAGAATTTTCTAACAGCTTGAGTTAATTATTGGTTAGAATTGCCTGGAATTTTGGTTAGAAATGATGCACATCTTGAGATATGGGTGAATGCTAGGAATTATTAGTTAGTAATGCCAGGAATTTTTGGGTGTCCTGTCCTGTATGAGTGAATGATATCTGGAATTTTGGTTAGCCAATTCATTGGAATTTGATTCAGATGCCATGAAATATTTCATGATATATGATTCCAATGAAAATATTTCATGATATATCTCAATTCATTGGAATTTTTTGCTTGATTTGCTATCTGAATGCTTGACCATCAAAATTGGCTTGATCAAGGATTGTCAATCAAGGATTGTCAATCAAAATTGGCTTGATACAGTGTTCTGTTTGATTCTCAAGTTTTATGTTTGAATTTTTGAATCAATTTGCTCTCAAACAGTGTTTTGTTATGAGTGATATTGAGAATTTGTCATGCAGTCAGAAATATATGAATTTGTCCTGTGAATTTGAGTGAACTGAAATTTGAATCAAAGTTGTCCTGTGAATGTTAATTTGAATCAACTATGAATATCACTCAAATTCAAATTCAAATTCATATATAACAAATATTCTGTGAATTTGAGTATCCTGTGAATTTGAGTAATTCAAATATAGCAAATATTCACAAAATTTGACATACATATTTGACATACAGTCAGAAATTCAAATATAACAAATACTTTATAAACAGTCAGAAATTTGAATTTGAATATAACAAATACTTTATATGAATTCAGATATGAGTATCACCGAATATAGCTGAATATAACTCATACATATTTGTATTGGGAAATATAACTGAATATCACTGAATATCACAATATAAAGTATTCTCAATATCACTCAATATTAAAGTATTTGTTATATTTGAATTCACAATATAACTGAATATAACTCATACATATTTATATTGGGATCCAGTTATATTTGGGTTTAATTTGGATAGGGCTTTAGCTCAACGCAGTAGGAGAGAACGAGAACAAAAACAACGAAATATATCTCACGCTCTGACTTCTGACGGTGTACTTGATATACCTCAAATAACACCAGCCGTAACAACTTCTCCGGTTGAACAAGAAGATTCTGTCTTAGCCTCGCGTAACGATATGATTTCCGGACAAGTTCCTGGACCATCTGTCAGGTCATTTTCAACCCGCCTGTACATAAAATCTTTTCTCCTCCCATGTATTTTAGTTGTGTTTATTTTTGTGCTTAAATTTGGATAGGGCTTTAGCCCAACACAAAAGGAGAGAACGAGAACAAGAACAACGAAACATATCTCACGCTCTGACTTCTGACGGTGTACTTGATATATCTCAAATAACACCAGCCGTGACAACTTCTCCGGTTGAACAAGAAGAGTCTGTCTCAGCCTCGCGTAACGATATGATTTCCGGACAAGTTCCTGGACCATATGTCAGGTCATTATTAACCCGCCTGTACATAAAATCTTTTCTCCTCCCATGTATTTTAGTTGTGTTTATTTTTGTGTTTAATTTTGGATAGGGCTTTAGCCCAATGCAAAAGGAGAGAACGAGAACAAGAACAATGAAACATATCTCACGCTCTGACTTCTTACGGTGTACTTGATATACCTCAAATAACACCAGCCGTGACAACTTCTCCGGTTGAACAAGAAGAGTCTGTCTCAGCCTCGCGTAACGATATGATTTCCGGACAAGTTCCTGGACCATCTGTCAGGTCATTATCAACCCGCCTGTACATAAAATCTTTTCTCCTCCCATGTATTTTAGTTGTGTTTATTTTTGTGTTTAAATTTGGATAGGGCTTTAGCCCAACGTAAAAAGAGAGAACGAGAACAAGAACAACGAAACATTTCTCACGCTCTGACTTCTGACGGTGTACTTGATATATCTCAAATAACACCAGCCGTGACAACTTCTCCGGTTGAACAAGAAGAGTCTGTCTCAGCCTCGCTTAACGATATGATTTCCAGACAAGTTCCTGGACCATCTGTCAGGTCATTATCAACCCGCCTGTACATAAAATCTTTTCTTCTCCCATGTATTTTAGTTGTGTTTATTTTTGTGTTTAAATTTGGATAGGGCTTTAGCCCAACGCAAAAGGAGAGAACGAGAACAAGAACAACGAAACATATCTCACGCTCTGACTTCTGACGGTGTACTTGATATATCTCAAATAACACCAGCCGTGACAACTTCTCCGATTGAACAAGAAGAGTCAGTCTCAGCATCGCGTAACGATATGATTTCCGGACAAGTTCCTGGACCATCTGTCAGGTCATTATCAAACCGCTTGTACATAAAATCTTTTCTCCTCCCATGTATTTTAGTTGTGTTTATTTTTGTGTTTAAATTTGGATAGGGCTTTAGCTCAACGCAAAAGGAGAGAACGAGAACAAATACAAGCAAACACATCTCGATATATGACTCCTACCAGTGTACTCGATATGCCTCAAAGCACATATGCAGTACCAACTTCTCCCGTTGAACATGAAGATGGGGTCTCAGCCTCGCACAACGATACGATATGTGCTGAAGATGATGAACCATCTGCCAGGTTATTATTCATAAGAGCTACTCTGCCTTAATGTAACTTAATTTTATTTAATTATTATGGTTTTATTTTGGCTAGGTGTTTAGCTCAATGTCAAAGGAGAGAACGAGAAAAAGCTCAACGAAACATATCTCTATATATGACTCCTATCTGTATACCTCAAATAACACCTGGATTAATAACTTCTCCAGTTGAACAAGAAGACGCTGGCTCATCCTCGATCTTTCGATGTCGGTCAACTCAGCATGGCTCTGGTCCACCAACTCAGGTTGATTTTGGTCGGCACTATCTTGGATTAATGAACATTCCATGCCCTCATTGTTCAGCCTTACACTGGTTGGATGAACATTTGTCGAAGTCAACTTTGAGAACACATCTTTTTGGAACATGTTGTTTGCAAGGAAAAGTAAAATTGCCGAAACTTAATGAACCCCCTCCAGCACTTCGAGAAGTATATGATGGTGACAATGAGGCATCAAAATCATTTCGAATGTATACTCGGGAGTATAATGTAGCTAATGCATTTACCAGCCTTGGTGTGACAATGGATCAAAGATTGATTGCTGACAGAGGCCCGAACATATTTACTATTCATGGAGAATTACGCCATCGAACAAGATCACTTCTGCCCCAACCGGATCAAACAGCAAGTTATTGTCAACTTTACATATATGATCCGGATTCTGCTATGGAGTTCCGAAGTAATAGAAATCCACATTTGAGCAAGGATGTCTTACAAATTATTCAAAATTGTTTATCGGGCATAAATCCATTCATCAAACTATATTGTCAGGCGTATTCTATTTTATCTCAAGCAGATTCATGTGGTCATGATCTTCCTGTATATCTGCATTACAATTCAAATAAGGATCATCGCCGTTATAACCTCCCAACCGTAGATGAGATTGCAGTTATTTTACCTGGAGATGGCTATCGACCTTCCGGGATGCGAGATATAGTTTTACATCTTCGAGGAAATCATCAATTAATGCAAATCAATGAGACTCATCCTGCATACTTACCATTACACTACGTCTTATTATTTCCTGATGGTCAGCTTGAATGGGAACCTGAGTTGAAGCAGTGGGATCCAGTTCAAAACATATCCTCAAGTAGACGCATGACCATGTGTGAGTTTTATAGCTACCGTCTGTTTGAAAGACAGAACGAGTATTCTTCAATTTTGAGAGCTGGGAAGTTATTCCAGGAGTTCATAGTTGATGCTTGGGCAGAAATTGAGCAACATCGTTTGACATTCATCAAACTTAATCAACGAAAACTCCGCTCAGAGCTCTATCAGGGTCTTGCAGATATCGATGCATATGCCAGATGCGACCAAATTGGACAGCGCATGATACTTCCTTCATCTTTCACTAGCAGTGCACGTCACATGTTTGAAATATTTCAAGACTCGATGGCTATCACACGTTATAACCAGCACCCAGATATTTTTCTTACCATGACCGCAAATCCAAAGTGCCCAATCAAAAGGCTACCGACCGTCCAGATTTAGTCGCACGTGTATTTGAGTTAAAAAGAAAGGCTTTGATGAAGGAGATTGATGGCAATAATGTATTTGGAAAGAAAGTAGCACATGTATTTACAATTGAATTTCAGAAACGGGGTCTTCCACATATGCATGCTCTTTTCTTTCTTCGTGGACCCGATAAGATTCATACATGTGATCAAGTGGATAGAATTGTATGTGCTGAATTTCCTGATCCTGCTCAAGATCCTGCATTATTCGATACTGTGTCAAAATGTATGGTACATGGACCATGTGGTGCTCGGAATCCTAATGCTTCATGTATGGAAAATGGTAAGTGTACTAAGAAATACCCTTGAAATTATGCAGATGCAACAACCTTGGATCGTGATGGATATCCTATTTACCGTCGTCGTAGTAATGGGCATTTATATACTGTAAGGGGGCATCAGATTGATAACCGAGATGTTGTGCTGCACAACAGGTATCTCTCAAGGCGCTTTAACTGCCACATTAATGTCGAAGTTTGTGCTGGGTAAGATGTGTGAAGTACATTCATAAGTATATTAATAAAGGTCATGATCGGACCACAATGGTATTGGGCGCAGTAAATGAGATCCAACAATACCTTGATGCAAGATATATTGGACCACCTGAGGCTGCCTGGCGAATATTTGAGCATCCTTTGCATCAAGAGATTCCGTCAGTTCAAAGATTGATACTTCATTTACCAGGGCAACACCGTGTTATTTTTGATCCAGATGAAGATGTAGATGCAATAAGGTCTAGGGCTGAAAATGATAAGACAACTTTGACTGAATTTTTTACATGTTGCGCTTTACATGAGTCTGCACATGATCTCACATATCAAGAATTTCCTCAAAAGTTTGTGTGGCATTCGTCAACAAAGGTCTGGACTCCAAGACAATCTGGATATGCAATTGGCAGAATGTATTTTGCCTCCCCTAATTCTGGTGAGAGATTTTATCTACGGTTGCTACTAACAGTTGTTAAAGGGCCAACATCGTGGGAAAATTTACGCACATTCAATTATATCGAGTACCCTACATTCAAAGCAACATGTATTGCAAGAGGTCTTCTTGAAGATGATTCCGAGTGGAGACAATGTCTTTCCGAGGCTTTAATTATGAAAACAAGATATCAATTACAAAGACTGTTTTGTATTATTCTTATCGAATGTGTGCCGATCGACCCCCTTGCATTATGGAATGAATTTTCAATGCGCATTTGCGATGATCTTCCACATAAATTACAAACTTTATTTGCAATTTCTACCCCAACTCAAGGCCAACTTGAAGATTATGGATTATTCCTTATCAATGAATTGCTTGAGGAGTACGGTAAGTGTCTATCCGACTTTCCACCAATGCCACTTCCTGCTGGAGATTGGAATGCAATTGTTGGCAATAGATTGTTGCATGAACATCAGGAACTTATAAATAAAGCGAAAAAATTGGATGCACAAAAAGACATTGATTGTCTCAATGATGCACAACGCAATGCTTATTCAGCAATTACTTCATCAGTATTTGAAAATAAAGGTACTACATTCTTCTTGAGCGGCGGTGCTGGAACTGGAAAGACTTTTTTGTACAATGCAATAGCAACAATGTTGCGTAGTCTTGGAAATATAGTTATCACCGTCGTGTCTTTCGGTATTGCATCATTGCTACTTAGCGGAGGTCGGACTACACATTCCACATTTCGTATCCCGTTAGATGTGCATGATACTTCAATTTGTAATTTTAGCAAGCAATCCATGCAAGCTCAATTATTCAGAAAAGCAAAACTTATAATATGGGATGAAGTACCTATGCAACATCGGCACTGTGTTGAGGCAGTAGATCGATCGTTACAAGACATGTGTGATAACCCCAGAGCATTTGGTGGTATTAATGTTGTTCTTGGTGGGGAATTCCGACAAATCTTGCCCGTCATACCAAAGGGGGTTCGAGAAGAAATTGTTGGTGCCTCATTGAGACGATCTGTATTATGGTGCTCTGTACAAGTTTTGATCTTGGATCAAAATAGGCGGTTAAATAACTCATCTGTTGAGAATGCAAATTTTGCAAAATTTATTTTGGAGGTATTTTATTTCATGCCTAATTTAATTTTACTTACTATTTTTATCTTAGCCATTCCTTAACTAAAATTATATCTATATGTATTAGGTTGGGACAAATCCTACAGAAGTTATAGAACTTCCTTCTAACATATTCAGGTGCAAGGATTTAAACGAGTTAATACTTCGAATTTATCTGCAGCTTGATATTGAGGGTGCCGTGACTCCGGCATACCTTACTGAACGAATAATTCTTTCTGCACGGAATGATGATGTTACTTTTATAAATGCTGCTGCATTAAACATTTTTCCGGGACAGAAGATTACGTATCAAGCTGCAGAGAGTTTTTCTGAAAATGATGAAACCGATCCAACCATTATGAATAGATATCCAACTGAGTACATAAACTCTTTGGATCCTCCTGGGTTGCCACAATTTACACTTGAGCTTAAGGTTGGTTTTCCTATTATTTTATTACGAAATATTGCACCTAAAGACGGGCTCTACAAGGGCACTCGATTGATGGTTGTCAGATGTGCATCACGTGTCATTGAAGCTAAAATTTTAAATGGGGATAAAGCCGGTTGTTTTGTGTTTATTCCAAGAATATCTTTGTCTCCATCGGCTACAGAATTACCTTTTCATATGACAAGAAGGCAGTTTCCTGTCCGTGTGACATATGCTATGACGATTAATAAAGCCCAAGGACAATCTGTAAAATTCGTTGGAGTTGATTTGCGGACCCCAGTTTTCAGTCATGGACATCTTTATGTTGCACTTTCAAGGTGCACATCTTTTGATCATGTATGTGTCCTTCTTCAGCCCAACATAAATAACACAGAAAACATCGTTTACCCAGAAGTTCTGCTATGATTTCTAATGTATGATAAAAATTGTATGTAAGTTTTTTAACTTTCTTTCTTTATATTGTTTTATTTATATTATTTGTTTAAATGAGCTTTTAAAAAATTATTATCGATTGTTGTCTAACATGCAGGTATATCATTATCATACGTTACCAAGCTTTAAAATGTGGACCCACATTACCATATATGGCAGGGTAAGAAATTTTTTCCTTTACTACATTTCATTGCATGACTTAATAGTTTTCGGTATGCATTGTTTGATAAAATATTTTGGTTTGTATTTTTATATAGATAGATGATGATGAAGATTTGGTAAAAACTGTAAGTTTCTTTTCATACTTCTACATTATATTTTTAATCTACTATGTTTGCATTAACATTTTTCTTCTCACAGGTTCTGTTACTTCAAAACAATCACATAAATGTCAAGCTACGGGGTTATATCGGATTTTGGTTTGATAAGGTTTGCATACCGTTACAAACATTCCCATTTTGAAATTAAAAATTAGTGACTGTTTATTATTATTATTATTTCTAGCAAATTGCTAAAAGAACTTTACAAGCAACGGCGACGAGTCACATTGAAGACAAAGCAATCTTCTTTTCCGAGGTAATATAAAAATCTTAGATTTTGTTTTTCAAAATACCCTGTTCATTGACCATCCAAATACCTTTTTTGTTATAGAAGTGGAAGATGGTTCTTGTCGAGCTTGCTTGGTTCCAGAAAGCACGACATCCACCACTCCAACGAAAAAAGGTAAATAAATGTATAAATTTAAATTTTTCCATATTATCAAATATATATTAATTTTTCTAAGAAATTTATGTTCTTAATTTATCTAGGTTATTGCTCATCCTATTAACTCTCCACTTTGGATTGAGCTTGACACGCCATCTTTTTACAATGTGATGATGAAAAGGTTTTCTGCTTAAACATGATGAAGGTAATAAAAATGAGTTATACAAAGTAATTAGATATATATTCGTTTCTAATTTTTCTATTCTAATCTATGATTTTATTTTTTATTTTCAGGACACACGGCACTAGCTTCATATGTAAATTTTGTTGGTTTTAAATGCATGTGTGAGAAATGGTGAGAGATGGTGTTTTTGAAGTTGGACTGCATGGTTCAATCCAAAATGTATTTTTGTGTATATTTGTTCATATTTAAGGGTTTTTTCTTTTAGCATATAGTTTAGGTTGTGTGATATTATAAGTCGATGTACTTAGCCCACAAGCATAGCCAGAAAGCTAAAAAGGAAATCGAAAAAATCTTTGCCAGCTTCAGCCCAACAGCACTCTCTTCATCCCGTTGTCTATCATATGCTTTAGATAAATGAACAGAACATGTGAATCATGAAGTCTCAATTTTGGGGTGAATGTTGTTTGAATTTGCTCCCCTTTTTAACTAAAGCAGGTCACTGATATTGTTTGAATATGGAGATGTATAAATACTATGAATTAACTTTTAGACCTGCTTTAGCTCATTTTTTGTTTTTAACATTTGATTATGTTTCTGTTGGCGAACGATAATGTTGGTTTGCTTCTCCATGGTTTAAAATGTGGAGAGTTACAAAGAGGCCATGTCATAATTAATATTAGAAAACAATTTGTCTGCCAATTTCTCAACATTGTATCATTGGCTATAAAAATTTCTAATTTAATGGAGAAATGTTCTGTCTGATTTTAAAATCATGAAATTTGTTCTTTTTCTTATCATGTGTATGTTACAGATGCCATTAATAGATTAAATTATGAATTTTTGTTTAGATTATTGGACATTAGAATTAGTTCATAGGCCAATTAGACATTAGAATGTTACAGATGAGTTATCATGGACTAGAAAAATTCTCTTTTATGCATTAATCATTTCGTTATAACTGGTTCCTTGGTTTATCTCGATTCAGTTGCTTCGGTACTCATCGAACTACTAGCTAACTAGGGATCGCTCCACTGGCGGTATGATTCCAGGATATGGTTTTTTTTGATGCCATATCACTAAATCTTTCTCTGACTATTTCTCATCATTGTATCATAGGCTTAAAATCATGAAATATGTGTTCTTTTTTCTTATTCTAATTCTTTTAAACTGTGTTTGTTACAGATGCTTCAGAATGCCTATTTTTTCAATAAATTATTTGAACATGGATATCTACAACTCGATCGATACTGATAACTGGTGAATAATTCCCAAACGATTGAAATCAAATTCTTGATGCTTTGTTTAGGTTTTTATGGAGAACTTTAAATTTTGGGTTGTTTTATTTGGCAATTCTGTTCATTTTGGTTTATAGAGCAAGGATTTTATTGTTTTTAAATGTGAAATACCAATCGTTGATGTCAAATTCTTGACGTTGTAATTTGAGAGTAGATGACGACGTGGTATTTGAATTGCTTGAAGTGAATTTTAAGGAATTATGATGAAATATATTGTCTTAATGTTGACACCTAGAGAAATTTTTTTTTGATTTGATGTAGTTTTGGGGATTACAATATGCATGTCTATAGTTAAAACTTGACGTGTGGTGTATGTTCTGCTGGTTACATGGATGGTGGTTCGTGTAGAGAAGACGATGAGCGATCTCTTGATCAGGACGGACTAGACGATGCGACTCGATCAATATTGATTACAGGTGAATAATTTCAAAATGTTTGAAATTTCTTGGGATGAGCTAAATTATGGGTGATATAAGATTATGAAGGGGAATCGTAAATGAACCGCGTCGAAGGCGCCCGCTAATTTTTTTTAACTAATTTGTTGTTCTGCACCGAAGGCGTCCGCGCCGAATTTGTTGTTCCGCGCTGAAGGTGCATGCGCCGATTTCGTTGTTCCACGCCGAATGCGTCCGTGTCGCTAAATATTTTTACGCTAATTTGTTGTTCCGCGCAATTTTGACCGTGGAAATAATTTTTTGGGGAACAAAGATTTTGCGGGGGAAAATCTTAATTGAACCATGCCCGCGAGCACGGGGTATGACTAGTAATTTAATAAAACATCCATATCTTTCAGAAAATGTAGAAAATAGCCCCAAGCTCAAAAAAATCCGCAAAAATGTTCGTTGGAACTTGGTGCTCACCATCTTCAACTTAAAAAATAAGATATGAAAAAATTACGTCAAAAAATCATATCATTTAAAAAAATGAGACATATCTTCCAGAATATGTAGAACATATCCACGAGCTTAGAAAAATACGCAAAAATATCCGTTGTAACCGGGAGATCGTTAACTTGAACTGGAAAAATGAGAGAAGACAAAATTAAGCCAAAAAGTGGAAAATAGCCTGCATCTTAGAAAAATCCGCAAAATGTCCATTAAAACCGAAAGGATGCCATCTTTAACTGAAATATAAGAGAAGACAAAAGTAGGTCAAAAAATCATATCATTTAATATAATGATTGCCTTCTTTAACTGGAAAATAAGAAAAGACGAAATTCGGCTATAAAATCATATAATTTTGCATATCTTCAATAAAATGTCGAAAATAGCTCGGAGCTCCGAAAAATCCGAAAAAATTGTCGTTGGAACCGAGAGATCGTAATTTATAGCTTAAAAATAAAAGAAGAAAAAATTAAGATATAAAAATTCTATTATTAATAAAATGATTTATATCTTCCAGAAAATGAGAAAAATAGCACGGAGCTTTAAAACATGCAAATATGTCCGTTGGAACCGGTAGATCATCGTCGTAATCTGAAAATAAGAGAAGACAAAAGTTGGCCAAAAAAATCATTTCATTTTAAAAAGATTTAGATCTTCCAAAAAAATTAAAAAATTACCAGGTGCTCAGAAAAATCTTCAAAAATGTCAGTGGGAATCGTGAGATCGCCATCTTCAATTGAAAAGTAAGAGCAGACAAAATTAGGCCAAAAATCATATCATTTAATAAAAAGGTTCATATATTTCAGAAAATATAGAAAATAATCCGGATCTCAGAAAAATCGCAATAATGTCCATTTGAACCCAGAGATAGCCATCTTCAGCAGAAAAATAAGAAAAGACAAAATTAGGCTATAAAAATCATATCATTTAAAATAAAGATGCAAATTTTATCGAAAATTTAGACAATAGTACGGAGCTCAGAAAAATCCGAAAAAATATTTGTTGGAACAATGAAATTGACATCTTTATCGAAAAATAAGAGAAGTGAAAAATAGGGCGAAAATCATATCATTAATAAAAAGATCTATATCTCCGAAAAATGTAGAAAATAGTACTGGAGCTCAAAAAAATTTACATAAATGTCCGTTGGATCCGGAATATCGTCATCTTCAACTGAAAAATAAGAGAAGACAAATAACACTATAAAATCATATCATTAAATATAAATATTCATATCTTACAAAAAATGAAAAAAAATAACCTGGAGCTCAGAAAATTCCGCAAAAATGTCTGTTGTAACCAAGAGATTGCCATTTTCATCGAAAAAAATAAGAGATGACAAGATTAGGCCAAAAATTATATAATTTAATAAAAAGATCCACATCTTCGGGAAATGTAGAAAAATAGCCCCAAGCTTAGAAAAATCCGGAAAAATGTCCGATGGAACTGTGAGATCGCCATCTTTAACTTAAGCTATGAAAATCAAATCATTTAATAAAAAGAACCAAATCTCCCATAAAATAAAGAAAATAACAACGAGCTCAAAAAAATCTGAAAAAATTGCCCTTGGAACCGGGAGATCGCTATGGTTAACTTAAAATAAGAGAAGACAAATTTAGGCGATAAAAATCATATCATTTAATATAAAGATTGTTATCTACTAGAAAATGTAGAAATATCTCCGAGCTCAGAAAAATTCACCAAAATATCTGTTTACATCGGGACATTGCCAAATTTAACGAAAAATGAGAAGATAAATCAGGTCAAAAATCAAATCATTAAATAAAAGGATCGATATCTTCCATATAATATAGAAAATAGCATAGAGCTCTTAAAAACAGAAAAAACGTAGAAAATGGCACCAAGCCCCGAAATGTTTGCGAAAATGTCCATTGGAACTGGAAGATCGCCATCTTCAACTAAAAAATAAGAGAAGAAAAAATTAGGGTGTAAAAATCTAATCATTTAATATAAATTTCCATATCTTGCAGAAAATATAGAAAACAACCCCAAGCTCAGAAAAGTGCGCAAAAAAGTCCGTTAGAATCGGTATATCGCCATCTTTAACAGAAAAAGAAGAGGACAAAATTAGGCCTAAAAATCATATCATTTAATAAAAGATACATATCTTTCAAAAATGTAGAAAATAGCCCCGAGCTTAAAAAATTTCGTAAAAATGAATGATGGAACTAGGATATCGCCATCTACAACTGAAAAATAAGAGATGACAAAATTAGGTTAAAAAATCATATCATGTAACGAGAAGATCCTTATATTTTAGAAAATGTAGAAAATAACCCGGAGCTCTCCCAGAAAATGTAGAAAAAAGACACGAGCTGAAAAATGTCCAGTGGAAGAGAGAGATCGCCATCTTTAAGTGAAAAATAAGAAAAGGCAAAATTAGGCCAAAAAAATCATATCATTTAATAAAAAGATCTATACCTTCCACAAAATGTAGAAAATAGTCTGGAGTTCAGAAAAATTCGCAAAAATGTCCATTGAAATTGGGAGATCGCCTTCTTCAACTTAAAAAGAGAAGAAAAAATTAGGCTTTAAAAATCATTTCATTTAATATAGAGATCCAAATCTTGCAAAAATAAAGAAAATAGCACCGAGCTCAAAAACATCCGCAAAAAAGTTCGTTGGAACCATCAAATCGTCATCTTCAACTGAAAAATAAGAGAAGACAAAATTAGGCCAAAAAATCATAGCATTTAATAAAAAGATACAAATATTTCAGAAAGTGTTGAAAATTGCCCCGAGCTCAGAAAAATCCGCAAAAATCTCGATAGAACCGGGAGATCATCATCCTTAACTAAAATATAAGTGCTGAAAAAATTAGGCTATAAATATCATACCATTTATAAAGATCCATATCTTATAGAAAATGTAAAAAATAGCCCGGAGCTCAAAAAACCACAAAATGTCGGTTGGAACTGGGAGATCGTTATCTTCAACGAAAAAAAATAAGAGAAGACAAAATTAAGACAAAAAATCATATCAATGAATAGAAGGATCGATATCTTCCAGAAAATGCAGAAAATAGCTCCCAGCTCAGAAAAATCTGCAAACAAGTCCGTTGGACTAGAGAGATCGCAATTTTCAACAGAAAAATAAGAGAAAACAAAATTATGAAAAAATCATATCATTTAATAAAAAGATCCATTCTTCTAGAAAATGTCCGTTTGAACCGGGAGATCGACATCTTCAATTGAAAAATAAAAGAAGATAAATTTAAGCGATAAAAATGATAACATTTAATAAAAAGACACTTATCTTCCATGAAATGTACAAAATAGCACCCAGCTAAGAAAAATCCGAAAAATTGTCTGTTCGAACCGAGAGATCCACATCTTCAACTGAAAAATAAGAGAAGACAAAATTAAACCCTAAGAATCATATCATGTAATATATATATATATATATCCATATCTTCGAGAAAATGTAGAAAATAGCACCAAGCTCATAAAAATCCAAAAAAAATATCCGTTGGAATAGGGATATCGCCATCTCCAACTAAAAATAAAAGAAGACAAAATTAGCTATAAAATCATATCATTTAATATAATGATCCAAATCTTACAAAAAATGTAGAAAATATCTCGTAGTCAGAAAAATCCGCAAAAATGTCCGTTGGAACCGAGAGATCGCGATCTTAAACCGAAAATAAGAGAAGACAAAATTTGGCCAAAAAATCTATCATTTAATAAAAAGATCTTCCATATCTTCCAGAAAATATAGAAAATATCCCCGAGCCCAGAAAAATCCGCAAAAAAGTCCTTTGGAACTGGAGATCTTCATCTTCAACTGAAAAGAAGAGATGAAAAAATTAGGCCCAAAATCATATCATATAAAGAGATTCATATCTTTCAGAAAATATTGAAAATAGCACCGAGCTAAGAAAAATTCGCAAAAAATTCCTTTGGGACCGGGAGATCGCCTTCTTCAATTGAAATAATTAGAGATGACAAAATTTGGCTATAAAAATCATATCATTTAATAAAAATATTCATATCTTACAGAAAATGAAGAAAATATCACTGAGCTCAAAAAATCTGCAATAATGTCTGTTGGAACTGGGAGATCGCCAACTTCAACGAAAAAAATTAGAGAAGGCAAAATTAGGCCAAAAAATCATATCATTTAATAAACGATCCATATTTTCCAGAAAACACAGAAAATAGCTTTGAGCTCGGAAAAATTCGCAAAAATGTCCTTTAGAACCAAAAGTTCGCCATCTTCAACTAAAAAATAAGAGAAAACAAACTTTGGTAATAAAAATCATATCATTCAATATAAGAGAAGACACAATTAGGCCAAAAATCATATCATTTAATATGAAGCTACATATCTTTCAAAAAATGTAGAAAATAGCCCCAAGCTCAGAAATATCCGCAAAAATATCCGTTGGAACTGGGAGATCGACATATTCAACTGGAAAAAAAGAGAAGACAAAATTAGGCCAAAAATTATATCATTTAATAAAAAGATACATATCTTCCAGAAAATGTAGAAATAGTTCTGAGCTCAGAAAAATCCGCAGAAATGTCCGTCGGAACCGGGAGATCACTTTTTTCAACTTAAAAAAATAAGTGAAGACACACGTAGGCTATAAAAATCATATCATTACGACCGGTCATTGGCTGAGTGGTATCACCCCTCCCCTAGTGTTAAGTCTCGAGTTCGGTTCCCCGTGTTGTTACTTTCCAATGTACCCCAACAAATCATATCATTTAATAAAAAGATCAATATCTTCAATAAAATTTAGAAAATAGTCACGTGCTAAGAAAAATCCGTAAAAATGTCTGTTGGAACTGGGAGATCGTTAGCTTCAACTGAAAAATAAAAGAAGACAAAATTAGGCTAAAATCATATCATTTAGTAAAAATATTCATATCTTTCAAAAAAATGAAGAAAATAGCCAGGAGCTCTGAAAAGTCCGCAAAAATGTCCGTTGGAACCGTGAGATCGACATCTTCAACTAAAAAATAAGAGAAGGAAAAATTGGTCCAAAAAATCTTATCATTCATTAAAAAGATTCAAATCTTACAGAATATTTAGAAAATAGCCCCGAGCTTAGAAAAGTCCGTTAGAACCGAGAGAGCGCCATCTTTAACCGAAAAATAAGAGATGACAAAATTAGACCAAAAAATAATATCATTTAATATAATGATCCATATCTCCCAGAAAAGGTAGAAAATAGACCGGAGCTCAAAAAAGTCCGCAAAAATGTCCGTTGGAACAGGAAGATCGCAATATTCAACTGAAAAATATGAGAAGAAACAATTAGGGTATAAAAATCATATTATTTAATATAAATATACATAACTGACAGAAAATATGGAAAATAGCTTCGAGCTCAAAAAAGTCTGCAAAAAAATCTGTTGGAACCGGTAGATAGACTTCTCCAACTTAAAAAGAAGAGAAGTCAAAATTAGGCCAATAAATCATATCATTTAATAAAAAGATCCATACCTTTTAGAAATGTAGAAAATAGACCGAGCTCCGAAAAATCAGAAAAATGTCCGTTGCAACCGGGAGATCGCCATCTTCAACTAAAAAAATAAGAGAAGCCAGAATTAGGCCATAAAAATTATATCATTCAATTTATAGATACATATCTTCCAGAAAATGAAGATACTAACACGAAGCTCAAAAAATGGTAAAAATTTCCGTTGGAATCGGGAGATCGCCATCTTCAACTGAAAAAAGAGAAAACAAAATTAGGCCAGAAATAATATCATTTAATAAAGAGATTCATATTTTCCAGAAAATGAGGAAAATAGCTCCGAGTTAAGAAAAATCTACAAAAAATTCAGTTAGAGCCAGGAGATGCCATCTTCAACGAAAAAAATAGTGAAGAAAAATTTTGGTTATAAAAATCATATCATTTAATAAAAAGATCCGTATCTTCTATAAAATGTAAAAAATAGTCCGGATCTCAAAAAATCCGCAACAATATATGTTGGAACCGGAAAATCGCCATCTTCAATTGAAAAATAAGAGAAGACAAAATTATTTACAAAAATCATATCATTTAATAAAAAGATCCAAATCTTACAGAAAAAGTAGAAAATATTCCTGAGCTCTAAAATATCGGCAAAAATGTCCGTTGGAATCGGGATATCGCCATCTTCAACTTATAAATAAGAGAAGACAAGATTAGGCTATAAAAATCATATAATGTAATAAAAAGATCCATATCTTACCAAAAATGTAGAAAAATCCCCGAGCTCAAAAAATCCGCAAAAATGTCCGTTGGAGCCAGGAGATCGCTATTTTCAACGGGAAAATAAGAGAAGATAAACTTAGGCCAAAACGTCATATCATTTAATAAAACGATCCATATCTTCCAAAAATGTGGAAAATATGCCGAAACTCAAAAAATCCGCAAAAATGTCTTTTGGAACTGGGTGATCGCCGTCTACAACTGGAACATAAGAGAAGACAGAATAAGACCAAAAAAATCATATCATTAAATAAAAAGATCGTCATCTACAACTGAAAAATAAGAGAGGAGAAATTTAGGCTAGAAAAATCATATCAATTAACAAAAAGGTCCACATCTTTCATAAAATGTAGAAAATAGCACCAAGCTAAGAAAATGATATATAAAAATCTTTTGAGTTGAAGATGGCGATATCCTGGTTAAAAGGACATTTATATAGATGAAGATAGCGATTCCCCAGTTCTGAATTTTGTCGTCTCTTATATTTCAGTTGAAGATGGCGATTTATCGGTTCCAACGGACATTTTTTGGCCTAATTTTGTCTTCTCTGATATCATTTAATAAAACAATCCATATATTCCAGAAAATGTGGAAAATAACACAGATCTCAGAAGTATCTGCAAAAATGTCCGTTAGAAAAGGGAGATCACCAACTTCAACTATAAAATAAGAGAAGACAAAATTTGGCCAAAAAATCATATCATTTAAAAAACGATCCACATCTTCCAGAAAATGTGGAAGATAGCACGGAGCTCAGAAAAATCCGCAAAAATGTCCTTTGGGACCAAGAGAATGCCATCTTCTACTGAAATATAAGAGGTGACAAAATTAGGCAAAAAAATCATATCATTCAATATAAAGATCGCCATCTTTAACTAAAAATAAGAGAAGACAAATTTTGGTTATAAAAATAATATAATTTAATAAAAAGATTCATATCTTACATAAAATGTAGAAAATAACCCGGAGCTCTAAAAATCTGCAAAAATGTCCGTTGGAACCGGGAAATAGCCATCATCAATTGAAAAATAAGATCAGACAAAATTATGCTAGAAAAATCATATCATTTAACAAAAAGATCCAAAATCTTACAGAAAAGTAGAAAATATTCCCGAGCTCAGAATTGTCGGTAAAAATGTCCGTTGGAATCGAGATATTTCCATCTTCAACTGAAATATAAGAGAAGACAAAATTAGGCAACAAAAATCATATAATGTAATAAATAGATACATATCTTCGAGAAAATATATAAAATAGCACCGGGCTACGAAAATCTGCAAAAATGTCCATTGGAACCGAGAGATCGCCATCTTCAACTGGAAAAAATAAGAGAATATAAAATTAGGCCAAAATATAATATCATTTAATAAAACGATCCATATCTTTCAAAAATATGGAAAATAGGCCGGAGCTAAGAAAAATCAACAAGAATGTCCATTGGAACCGGGAGATTGCCATCATCAACTGGAACATATGAGAAGAAAAAATTAGGCCAAAATCAGATCATTTAATAAAAAGATCGCCATATACAACTGAAAAATAAGAGAGACTAATTTAGGCTAGAAAAATCATATCAATTAATAAAAAGATCCATATCTTTCATAAAATGTAGAAAATAGCACCAAGCTGAGAAAATGATATATAAAAACTTTTGAGTTGAAGATGACAATATCCAGGTTATAAGGACATTTATAAAGATGAAGATAACGATTTCTGAGTTCCGAATTTTGTCTTCTCTTATATTTCAGTTGAAGATGACGATTTACCGGTTCCAACGGACATTTGTTGGCCTAATTTTGTCTTCTCTGATATCATCTAATAAAACAATCCATATATTTCAGAAAATGCAGAAAATAACCCGGAGCTCAGAAATATCCGCAAAAATGTCCGTTGGAACCGAGAGATCACCAACTTCAACTGGAAAATAAAAGTAGACAAAATTTGGCCAGAAAATCATATCATTTAATAAAACATCCATATCTTCCAGAAAATGTGGAAGATAGCCCGAAGCTAAGAAAAATCCGCAAAAATGTCCTTTGTGACAAAGAGAATGACATCTTCAACTGAAATATAAGAGAAGGCAAATTTAGGCAAAACAATCATATCATTCAATATAAAGATCGACATCTTTAACTTAAAAATAAGAGAACACAAATTTTGGTTATAAAAATAATATCATTTAATAAACAGAACCTTATCTTCCGATAAAAAATAGCCCGGAGCTCAAAAAATCCGCGAAAATGTCCGTTGGAACCAGAAAATCACCATCTTTAACTTAAAAACAATAGAAGACAAACTTAAGCAATAAAAATCATATCATTTAATAAACAAATCCATATCTTCCATAAAGTAAAGAAAATAGCCCCAAGCTCAGAAAATTCGAAAAATGTCCGTTGGAACCTGGAGATCACTTTGTTCGACTGAAAATGAGAGAACACAAAATTTGGTTTAAAAATAATATTATTTAATATAAAGATTCTTATTTTCCATAAAATGTAGAAGATATCCCCGAGCTTAGAAAAATCCGCAAAAATATCAGTCGACACTGGGAGATCACCAAATTTAGCGAAAAAAGAGAAGACAAAATTAGGCAAAAAAATCATATCATTTAATAAAACGACCGATATCTTCTAAATAATACAGAAAATAGGCCATAGCTCAGAAAAATCCGCAAAAATATCCCTCGGATCTGGAAGATTGCCATAATCAACGAAAAAAATAAGAGAAGACAAAAGTTGGCAAAATCATATCTTTTAATAAAACGATCGATATCTTCCTGAAAATACAGAAAATAGCCTTGAGGTCAGAAAAATCCGCAAAAATGTCATTTGGAACTGGGAGACCGCCATCTCCAAGTGAAAAATAAGAGAAGATAAACGAAGGCTATAAAAATCATAACATTTAATTAAAAAATACATATCGACAATAAAACGGAGAAAATAGACTCGAAGTCAGAAAAATCTGTAAAAATTTCCATTGGAACCGGGAGATCACCACCTTCAATTGAAAAACAAGAGAAGACATAATTAGTCTAGAAAAATCATATCATTAAATAAAAAGATCCATAACTTACAGAAAATATATGAAATAGTCACGAGCTCAGAAATATCAGCAAAAATTTCCGTTGGAACCGGGATATTGCCATCTTCAACTGAAAAATAAGAGAAGACAAAATTAGGCTATAAAATCATATTATGTAATAAAAAGATCCATATCTTCGAGAAAATGTATAAAATAGTATCAGCCTCACAAAAAACTGCAAAAATGTCTGTTGGAACCGAGAGATCGCCATTAACTGAAAAATAAGAGAATACAAAACTAGTCCAAAATATCATATTATTTAATAAAACGATCTGTATCTTCCAAAAATGTGGAAAATAGGCCGAAGCTCAGAAAAATCCACAAAATGTCACTTGGAACCGGGAGATCGCCATCTTCAACTGGAATATAAGAGAAGACAAAATTAGGCCAAAAATCATATCATTAAATAAAAAGATCGTCATCTTCAACTGGAAAATAAGAGAAGACAAATTTAGGCTAGAAAAATCAAATCAATTAATTAAAAGATCCATATATTTCATAAAATGTAGAAAATAGCACCAAACTCAGAAAGTGATATAAAATCTTTTCAGTTTGAGATGACGAGATCTTGGTTACAATCGACCTTTTTATAAATGAAGGTGGCAATTTTCCGGTACCGAATTTTGTCTTCTCTTATATTTCAGTTGAAGATGGCGATTTCCCGGTTCTAATGGACATTTTTGGTCTAATTTTGTCTTCTGTGATATCATTTAATAAAACAAGCCATATCTTCCAGAAAATGTGGAAAAATCTCGGAGATCAGAAATATGTGCAAAAATTTCAATTGGAACCAGGACCAAATTAGACCAAAAATAAGAGAGGATCAAATTAGACCAAAAAATCATATAATGTAATAAAATTATCCATATCTTCCAGAAAATGTGGAAAATAGCCTGGAGCTCAGAAAAATCCGAAAAAATGTCCTTTGGGACTGAGAGAATGACATCTTAATTAGAAATATAAGAGTAGACAAAATTAGGCCAAAAATCATATCATTCATTTTAAAGATTGCTAACTTCAATTGGAAAATAAAAGAAGACAAACTTCGGTTATAAAAATCATATGATTTTATAAAAAGATCTATATCTTCCATAAAATGTAGAAAATAGCCTGGAGCTCAGAAAAATCCGCAAAAATGTCAGTTGGAACCGGAAGATCGCCATCTTCAACTTAAAAATAATATAAGAGAAACTTAAGCTAAAAATCATATCATTTAATAAACAGATCCATCTCTTCTATAAAATAAAGAAAATAGCACCGAGCTCAGAAAATCCGAAAAAATATCCGTTGAAACCGGGAGATCGCTATATTAAAATAAAAAAATAAAAGAAGATAAAATTAGGCAATAAAAATCAAATCATTCAATATAAAGATTCTTATTTTCCATAAAATGTAGAAAATACCACCAAGCTCAGAAAAATCCGCAAAAATATCCGTCGAAACGGGGAGATCGCCAAATTTAACGAAAAAAGAGAACAAAATTAGGCCAAAAATCATATCATTTAATAAATCAGTCGATATCTTCCAGATAATACAGAAAATAGCTAAGGGCTCAGAAAAATCTGCACAAATATCCGTTGGAACCGAGAGATCGCCATTATCAACGAAAAAATTTGAGATGACAAATTTAGAACAAAAAAATATATCATTTAATAAAACGATCGATATCTTCCAGAAAATACAGAAAATAATCCCGATGTCAGAAAAATCTGCAAAAGTGTACGTTGGAACTAGGAGGCTGCCATCTTCAAGTGAAAAATAAGAGAAGACAAACATAAGCTATAAAAATCATATCATTTAATAAAAAGATCTATATATACAATAAAATGTAGAAAATAGCATCGAGTTCAGAAAAATCTGCAAAACTTTCTGTTGGAACCGGGAGACAAAATTAGGCTAGAAAAATCATATCATTTAATGAAAAGATTCATATCTTACAAAAAATGTAGAAAATAGTTCCGAGCTTAGAAATATCAGCAAAAATTTATGTTGAAACTGGGATATCGCAATCTTCAACTGAAAAATAAGAGAAAACAAAATTAATCAACAAAAATTAAATAATGTAATAAAAAGATCCATATCTTCCAGAAAATGCAGAAAATAGTTTCGAGCTCGAAACAATCCGTAAAAATGTCCGTTGGAACCGAGAGTTTGCCATCTTCTATTGGAAAATAAGAAAATACAAAATTAGGCCAAAATATCATATCATTTAATAAAACGATCCATATC
>CM061137.1:68553866-68661690 GCA_030789695.1 Scilla litardierei | reverse complement strand
GCCATCTTCAACTAAAAACTGTCACGCCCCGTTCTCCAGAATACCCGGCATCTAAATTTTTTTTCCAAGTATCCTGAAGAGTGAGGGTGATGAGAGAGGAAAAGAAAGAGAGAGGAGAACTGAACAAGCAGGCCACTACGCATATGCTGGGATAGTGCAAGTGAAGCTCCACAATAATATTAAATAATCTCATGAATAATATAGAACAATAACATAACATATATATAATAACTTCCATTTATATACATAACCCAAGTACACCACTACATATACGCCGTCATTCTCCACATTCCAAGACAACCATATCACACCATAAGACAGCTCACACCAAGTGCTACCCCTGAACCCAACTCCAAGTCACCTCCAACCAAGCTGACCCTGCTACCTGAAAAATGGGGAGGAGCACGTCAATGCGTGACCCAGTAGGAACCAACTTGGATTTGGAACACCATTATAAGGTTATCAACCACAAGGCAAGACAAGAGAAATAGAGCATGTAACTAAGTGATGTAATGGAAATTTAATAGCTAAAGCAAGGGAATCATACCTGCAGTCCAGTGTCGAGTTACTGCAAGAAAAGGGTTAGCACGAATAATAATAATAATATCACAAGTGTTTAAGCAACCATTATCTAATAAGATAGGTGCAAGTGCCTGAGACATGGCACAGAGTCAAAAGAACAGGCAAATAGAAGGGAAAGTGCTGCCAGCAGAAGAAGTAACACACAAATTCTTATTTTATTATTTTAAAATTGAATTAATTGAAACTTGGGTAAACTGTATGATACCAGGTCCTGGACTTCACCCTAAATTTGGGGTGAATATAGCACACGGCGCAGTGGACACGTGCACTATACAACACCGGGCCTCTCACCTCCCCCGTCCCTGGCAGGAATGAGGCTCTCCACATATAACCCAACCTCCATATGACCCCTCCACTCCTGGTAAAGGCGAGTGGGTATAAATATTTTCCTCCACTCTCGGTAAAGGCTAGTGGGTATAAACTCCACATATCACATAATCACTTCCCCCAACTTCTCAGTCCAGGCCTCATACACACAGTTTACTCAAATCCCACCTAAAACCCGGGCTTCACTAACTCACCCCCATTAGAGAGGACTTAGACATTCAAGAGTTTCATTCCATCATTTTAATAATGAAGGAGTCATGTTGCATGGCGTCACATTTTATATTCATATCAACATGGGTCATGTACTGAAGTCTCATGCCCTCTATCGTATTCATATCAACCATCAACACATCACATATGGTACCATGCATGACATACACCCAACATTACAAGTTCATATCAAATTTCAGTTCATATCCATATGATTAAGCATTTCTCACATTTCTGGCATTTGCCTTCATTCGGGCATTTTCACAAACATGTGGTGAGCGTGCCGTGCATGTCCATAAGCACATTCGCAGATCAACTGGCATGACATATCATTAATCTAATTTACATGTAAAAACAATAATCATGTACCATAGTGGATGGAATAACAACAATACACGATTCAACACATCGCTTAACCATTCAGCTTGTAGGAATTTGTAAAAGTTTCCAATACATGGGCATATTTCATCAGGTTTTATTGAGAACTTGGCAAAATGTCCCAAATTAAAGTTATAGATATATTAGTCCTTGATTCACAGATAAAATTTCATGAAAAAATATTAAGTATGTGATTTATGGTGAATTAATTTGTGAAGTGTGTCAACTCTGTTTTTCAGACAGATTTCAAGGTCTGTATTATAAGCCAATGTTGGACATGTTGCAGCCAGAAATTCGACATATAAGCACTCCGATGAAATTTTAGAAAAACTTGTCAAATTTCCAACAAGACCATGAACACAAAATTTCATTGAGTGTGCAGGTGTCTAGGCCAAATTTGCTAAACTGTGTCAACACTGAAAATCAAACAGACATGTTGTAAGGATGGATTTATTTCTCCTAATTTCTGAATTGAACCTATGTCAAAATTTATATGATTTTGGGGTAGAACTTCAAGATCTACAAGCTCATATTTTTTTCGAACCCTAATACGAGCAACAGTAACCACAATCAAGACAAAATCAGACATCAAGATTTCTGAATTTTAAAGGAGATGGGTTTGCTAAGAATTTCAAGGGGGAATTGTGAAATTGAACATGATACATAGATTTTTGACTATCCCTATTATATATCAGGTAAATCATGCTATAAAAACATTAGATCAAGAACAAATTAATGGAATTCCAAATCCAAGAGGATTCGTACCTCAAAATTTGATTTTCCCTCTTCTCTTCCTATTCCTTTCTTCTCCATCTTCTTCTCTCTTCTTGCAAGCATGGACTTCTTCTATTTGTGAATGGGAATTAGGGTTTTTTATTTTGAAGGAGGGGGAAATGGGAGAGGGGGTGGCCGGCCATGCATGGGAGAGAGAGAGGATAGAAAAAAATGAAAAGAGAAAAGAAAAGAGTAGAAAAGTTAAGAAGAGAGTAGAATTCTCTAAAGAAATATCTCCACCTAACCTTATCTTAAAGATAAGCATGCAACACATTAAATGACCAAAATACCCTCTTAACTTCCCACTAATTACAAGTGTGCTATTACTTTATGTACACACCATTCTAGTATGTATGCACTTCACATTTGGTCCAAATGACCATTTTGCCCTTCACCTTTCTAAAAATTTACGGGGGTTGTCATTGACCCCTAGCCCCTTTCACACTAGCATGGGTCTTCCTCCACACATCCACGCACACCCATGCATGCATACATGCTTCACATACATACGTCTAACACATTCCTGTTGTTCTACACCCACGACGTCATTCGCACTTCTCCCGCATTCACATTCCGCATTCTCTACCCTTAGCCACGTATTACGGCCCAATTGACGTGCGTTTATATTTCATATATTCACGCACGTTTTCTTTTGTGTTTCTCCGTGTTTTTCCGTCGTCTCTTATTCGTTTTCGTGTATTTTCCCGTTTTCTTTCACTTTTCTTTGTTTATCCATGATTGCAGGGGATTGACCACGTAGGGGACGTTTAACGATGATATCCCAAGTCCCCGGAGCAACGGGAGAAGTCACGCGTGATCTAGGGGGTCAAACACCAAGGAATTCATCTTTCAGCCCCTCACCCGGTCGGTTGGTCATCTCCAACCGATCGGGTGATGCACGCGTGCACCACCCGGTCTCTGCCGCAGCTCACAAAGAAGTCACCCGACCTGTTTGCAGACCGGTTCAGCGGGGGCTGTTCTCTGTTTTCTCGAAGCAAAACGCCAACCGATCGGGTGACTCTCACCCGATCGGTTCACCTGTAGCTGAAGAAGAAGAGCTGAAGACACGGACGTCGAACCGATCGATTCACCCGACTGCTCCAAGATCCAACCGGTCACTCAAGAACTCACCCGACCGGTTCATGTGATCGGGTGAAAGCTCGCCGTTTTCTGTTATTAATTTGTAACGGATCAACCGATCGGTTGACTTGTCAACCGATCGGTTGATGCGAAGGTCTATAAATAGAACCCCTAGGGTTCCAGAAACGAGAGCTATTATTTTTTCTACTGTTTTATCTCCTTGTGACGGCTGTAATTGTTACTCTTTTGTAAGTTTTCAGATCTTTCTAAAATTTTAGTATTGTCTTTATTACTCTATTACTTCCGCATTGCAATTGTCCGATTATGATTCCAACGGTTAAATTTCATTTAGATCGCTTTTTCATGAATTTTTGTGAGTAGTTCCCAAATCTGGGATTTTGGTGGAAACCCCTTCGGGGGCTCTTCCCGATGCGTCCATAGGGTTAGGAAATCGATAGGGAGTAGGAATCTAACGGTTACGCGGGGTGTTTCATTGTCATCGGCGGTAAAAAGACCGCCTTTGACCGTTGGGCCAAGGGGGAATAAACTTGGCGGTTGACTCCCTAGCCATAGCTCACACCCTTAGCGTAGACGCCGAATCCTAGCACGCGGGAGCGGCAGGATGAGACGTTGGGAGATATCGTTGCGGGCTTAGTGCTCCCGGGATCGATCAGTGTTAATGGACACGGGAGTGCCCACTGATCGAATCCGGGAAGTCCGGTGTATCATCCTGGGCACCGACCGGAATATCGGGCCCATGGGACGCCGGTACCACTTTCAGAGGCAACGTCTCACCATTAGACCCTAATCCCGATCGCTATCCATACCCATAGGCCGTATCGGCGAGAGTCTCTCGTCGGGCTGGAAACCAAAGTCCCGGGTTTTCTTTCTTGTTGTTCTTACCCTTTTATTTCCTTTCGTGACAACCATTCACCGATTCGGGCTAGCTCGCCCCTCGGGGTGATTTAGGTCCTACCTGACCCAAGCACAACCTCGCCTCCCTGAGTTCGATATTCCCGCACCCTACACTAACCGTGAAACTTGTGGTAAACGACACCGCGCCGCCGCGACTCAAGCGGGGCGCCGGTCACCAATCCCCCTTGTACTACGTTACATATATCGATATCTATGTTTATTTCATGCCCACGTATGCATCGTAGGTAGAAATACCATGTGTGTTCAGTAGAATATACGTATAGTGCAAAATAGAGCATGGCATCCTATTCACCTTAAAATAAAGTCCGTCCTCGGACTTTCTAGGGTGTGAACCTTGCCGTGGTCAGCAAGGGATGATGGTCTTACTACCCATGAAGTACAAACAAGAATACATATCTACACCACACTTATATACATTATATGCTTCACTATCATCTATACACATCCGCATCGCACACATGTCACAGATACATCCTATTACTTATCTAGTAACTCATCCATATCACTATCTGCATCACTACATATACATACACATTTGTCTTTCACGTAAACATCTAGGCACACATATTCACACATACCATAAATAAGTCTCAATATGTATTATTACACGTATTTAGATCACTACTTATATCCATATGCATATGACATCACACCATATCCATATCACGATACGTAAGGTATTCATACATGGCACGTTTTCAGATACATCATAATACATTCAAGTATAAACGATTTATCTTCTATCTCTTTATATACTTACATATACGTCTACATCCATGCACAGACACCCAGCAATACACATTAATCTACACACCATTGCTTGATAAACAGGGTCACTATCACGGTGTCACACCGTATGTTTACCGGATCCATATACATCCACTACTTAGTCATATGAGCTCACTCACATTCATAGGCACATAAATATCTATATCCACACAATTTTTAGTCACAACCATACATACATTCACATGCACGTATTAACACATGCATGATCAAGTCACATAAGGGTCACAATCATACTATAAATAAATATACACATAACCTCACATCCATTGCAGTGCACCTACTGCCTCAAACAGATAGGCACATATACCACACACAATACACACAAGTGTGCACAAACATAACACATCCCCTGCCATATGATATATATATAACTACCTTTGCACATCCTGCGCACATACTGCCATGATAGTCAAATAATTATAAATATCCATATATACCCCCACACACGCGTATACGTCTGCAAACAATCACACACATTTCAATACCTACATACCAAACAGTTTCATTCACTTATATTCATCACACACACACACACACACACACACACACACACACACACACACACACACACACACACACACACACCGATATTCCATATCTATCACATTTAAATTTACATTGCACATTTACGCACATACACACAAGCTCTGGTACAGACCTATATATTCCCTTATACAAACAAGAATACATTTATCCAATGCTCACCAAGATACACCTGGATAGACAACTATATAGGATAGATCAACAGATAAACAAACAAAGATATGTACCAGTATATATACTCATTCACCAATATACACATTATTACATATTCTACTACTACACATTTCATATATATGAACATAAATCCATACAATTATAATACCTATGCACATATGCACATCAACCAATACACCACACAGATACTCTATGTAACCCAATTATACGCACATACTCATTATGTACACGTAGAGGTATACGTATCAATTCCATATATATATATATATATATATATATATATATATATATATATATATATATATATATATATATGTGGAAAGTAAGTGAGTGTGTATAAAATATAAACATGGGACAACATCAGGATGCAGGCCAACAAGTAGAGTAGGCAGGGGTGAGGCTGGGAAAGCAGTCACCTCACACTAGTACTACCAGGCAAGCATCAAGAAAGGGGAAAAAAATGTACCGGGGGGGGGGGGGGGGGGGGCGCACAAAAACGGCCTAGGAAAGCCCCCAATTCCCAAAAATAGGGCGATCAGCAGACTCAACATTCTCCAAGTCACAAGAGACCATAGCATCAAACACGTCAGAGGAAATCCTGGCAAGGAGAGCATCCCTAGGGGAAGACCTGGAGCGGAAGATCCGGCTATTGTGCTCCTTACAGACATGCCAGACTACCGCAGAAAAGACAAGCAATGAGAGCTTACCCCGAGGAGTGGTTTTCCCTCACGATCCAAATCTACGTCTCAGTATGTGAGCATCAACAGTAATGGATTTGGAGCAGGAGGGAAGACCAAGCCGGGGCTTGCAAATAGCCCAGACAGAAGCACTGTATTCGCATCGGAAGAACACATGACGAGCAGACTCGGGGGAGGAGCCACAGAGAACGCACAGAGAGTGGTTCAAGATGCCACGCCTGGCAAGTAATAGGGAGGTGGGAAGGCGGTCTGAGAGGGTGCAGAGCAGTGTGAGAGAGAACTTAGGCACATGCCCGGGGAACCAACACAGAGTAGCCAGGCAAGAGGGGGGCCGAGCGCCTAGTGGAAGACCAGGCAGAGCGGAGAGAGCACCCCCGGTCAGAAGTCCATTCCCAAAAATCCGACCCACTCTGAAGAGAAGAAGAGGACATATGGCACTGGAGATGGGCGATGCAAGCAGGAAGGCACCAGGAAGCCCCATCCTAGAAGTTAGCAACACACCGGAGCCGCATGGAGTCAGGGGGCGTGAAGAGTCTGGCGAGCGAACCACACGGGAGCCAGGGATCATACCAGAAGGATGAGGAGTGACCATCCCTGACAACACGACGGAAGCAGGAGACAGCACTGTCTCGGCAGCGGAGAACATGTTTCCATGACCCAGAATCCAGAGGGGAAGCCTCACAAAGGAAGAGAGGGGAGCATTGGATAGCCAATATATATATATATATATATATATATATATATATATATATATATATATATATATATATATATATATATATATATATATATATATATAAGCCTACACATAGCCAAATACACGTTCGCTCATACACTCCAGATTATTATTCTAATAGTAGGTATGCATACAGAGATACACATATACCTATTAGGATCCATGCAACCATGAACATACATTCCCATGTATGGGCACACACCGATACACACATACCATGCATATCCTACTTTTACACCTATATAGTCAAGCTACTCAACTATACTAGCAGGTAATCGGTAGCTACACATACCACTATATACATAACATCCAATATATCCACACTTTTACTAGTATACTAGTACATACACTAATAAGTGTACTTCAATATTCATACACGTTCAGTAGGTAGTCACACCCCATATAAGTATGCATTCATATAATGATACATGTATATCAGAATAGGGATCATTCACATAGATATACGTATAACCACTCATAATACATACACCAATACACGTTTAATAATAACAACACATATACACAATCACACCACGCCAGCTGCAACACACCCACAAACATACAAATATCTCATATACCAATAGACAATCCCCCCTCATGCCACTATATACATAAGGGTACATGCACTCTATATATATATATATATATATATATATATATATATATATATATATATATATATATATATATATGTTGTTATACCCCCCTCAAAAAATAATGGTTGAGAAATAATGTCATTTGGTCTTCGATCAAGCCATTTCATCAAATTCGCACGTTTTTGAGACCGTTAAATTTGTAACGGGTGGATGGGTGCTCTAATGCCCAACGGGTTCACCCATTATTTTCCCTGGGGTATATAATTGTATGGATTAAACATCAAAAAAAGAATTTTTGAAAAAAAAAATTTCAAAAAAATAAAAAAAAAAGTTTCGCACGGCTTTCGCACGGGATTTTTCGCACCCGGAAGATTGCCCTATATATATATATATATATATACTATATATATAATATATATATATATATATATATATATATATATATATATATCCAAATGGTCCTATAAACACCATTCTACGGGGTAGGCGTATAAACCATAACTCCACTTAACTATGCAAACCCAGCCATCCAATTTATACACGCACTGTATAATCTCAAATCCTTACATTCATCACATTCTACATATGATACACATCACACTTATATTCCTATCCCATATAAGGTATGGTATAGAGCTAAGAGTTTAAACTTAGGGTGGACGGGGCTAAAGCACCAATACCCATCTCAAGACGCATCGATCACAAACACTTGGGAGCATTACTTGTATTACCCATACGTCCAATACGTATATATATTGCTACCTACACACCATGTATGGCCATTGCACAACACCTATATTCAAGCAATAGTAGAACACACGACCATATACCAAATTAAGATAATATATCGGTTCATATAGGCACGTAGGCAGCACATACACATACTCACAGTTATTCAAATCTAACACATTAAGAATTCATACACTAGTAATGCAACACTTGTGGTATATATATACACCAATATCCCAACCTATATCTACACCACCTACCCATACAAGCACACATATATTCACACACATGCCATTTCTCCCATATATCCAAAGACAATGTTGACACTCCACTACTCTATCCATACAAGGATAGTCATACACACATCTGTACATTTCCCACGCGGGATCACAATCATAATACAATAGATATGAAACACATACATGATCTTATAATACATACGTATATATCCCCACTCACACCCCTACCATGTGTATATATGTATATATATACACATTGTAATGCCCTGCTAAGCTACTGCACAAGTACTGGAGGGGGGGTGAATAGTACTTTAAAATAATTAAGAGGCTAATTCCTAATTACCTTGCAAACTCTACCAATTAATGCGGAAATGCGGAATAGTAAATAATCGACAACAAATAAGACAATCGCAAACAAGCAATATTACTGGGTTCGGATCCACCCGAGTCTCCCCGACTTGTTCCTGGTGATCCTACGTCCCAACCACCCGGATCACTTCCAGATACTTGAGTTAGAAACCCTAACTCAAGATTTCCACTATGAAATACTTTGTGAAAAGCCTTCACAAGTCAAATCATACACAAATGAAAATTGTGACTCCCACAACCCGGGATCACAAACAAACTCTCACAACCGAGAGTTAATCACTTACAATAACAAAGTAAATTGAAATGAAAGTTCTTACCACAAAATACCTATGCCTTGAGTAAACTTACGATTTAGGGCAAAACGGATTTTGGGGAAGATGAAGAGGCACCAAACCCTAGCTCCAAGATGTAGATCAGCTATGGAGAGCTATGAGGTTGATGGTGACCTAGGATCAAGCACTTGGCTTGGAAGGCTCACAATCAATGAATCTCTCTTTTGAAATAAGAGTGAGGGAGAGATTCTTGAAAGGAAATGAATGAGCTTTAATGAGAATGAATGCTTTCTCTTTGATCTCTAAACTTCTCTTAAAATCAGCCTTGAGTGCAATGAATACAGCACACCAAGTATATATAGGTTAGAGGAAAGAGAGAGAGAAAAACGTTTCAATTAAAGCTCCAACGGCTCTATTCTGAACCAAACTAGTCGGTCAAAGAACAACCACTGACCGACTAGTTCATCAACTAGTCGGTCGGTCAAACAGCATGAACCAACTAAGTGGTGAACAGGGAATAGGTCGAAGTTCAGACTAACAGAACTAGTCGGTCAAAGAACACTTGCCAACCGACTAGTTTCACAACTAATCGGTCGGTGAGTCAACTTAGACCGACGAAGAGATAAAACAAATAGTCTGAGTACAAATTGATTTAGTCGGTCCAAGAACAAAAGTTGACCGACTAGTTCATCAACTAGTCGGTCGCCAAATGAACATAGACCGACTAACGATAAACAGTAACTAGGCATGTACAGGGAAAGCTCAACTAGTCGGTCAAAGAAGCATCACTGACCGACTAGTTCACAAACTAGTCGGTCGGTGAGTCAACGTAGACTGACTAACTGTAAACAGTAAAGAGCTTAGAATTGAGAAGGCAAACTAGTCGGTCCAAGAAGCTTTGTCGACCAACTAGATCACCATCTAGTCGGTTGGTTCTTCTTCTTGAACCAACTAACATGCACAAGAAGTCGCGAATCGAAGCACGATGCTTCGGGAAAGTTCGTATGGACTTCTTACTAGTTCCTAGCTCTAAGATAGGAGCGTTATGAAGATTAAAACGTAAGACCTACTCAAGGCTTAACATTCTACGGAACGAAGCTAAATGACTATAAATAAAACTTGACGAACCGTCTTCGAAAGCTTCGATCCGGATCTTCATGACTTCTAAAATGGTCCAAAAGCTTCAACGAAGCTTTAGGCATACGATCACGTGCTTTGAGAAGTCTCGAGACGTGGCTTTGGATGTTCACATGAATTTGGTGACGATCTCCATAACTGCGCTCACAAAGAGTTAGTTCACGATATATTTATGTTTGTTCGTCATCCAAAACCAAATCCGGGGAGTCCAATATCCAACATTCTCCCCCTTTTTGGAGATGACAAACCAACATAAATAATAATAAAAAATAATGATTCAAATGTAATTTACTTACTCCCCCTGCATTGATGACACGTTAATTCCAGAATTATATATTAATCATAAGCATCAAGCAGACGAGTGAAGTATAAAAATGAGAATCAAATATTGAAATATCAGATTTGAAATCCAATTTTTATATCTTAACTCCCCCTGAATCTAACATATCAAATTAGATTCTTGGAAAAATACTTAAATTATCATTTAGCACATGTCATTATTATATCTCTCCCCTTTGGCATTAGCAAAAAGTGTGGGAGGAGATCAACGACAATAACAATGGCTTCAAATAAAAGCACGGGAGTCGTAGAATACGACCACAGTCCAAATGACACCAAAGGAAAATACGAATTAAATCAAAGTGTGTCAATGAGACCAAAGTCGAAAATCGATAAATAAAATCATCAAAACTCAAATTAATTTTACGAATTGAGTTATGGAATATACTCTCCAATATCAACATTCTTGGTTAATTTAGTGCATGGAAAACAATTCTATGTTTTCATAAAATGAATCCTATTTAACCAAGTATTATCGTCGAGCGACGAAATCAAACATCAGAGACATATAAAATATAAAATGTGCACAACATAATGTAAAAGTCAACATCGATGTATATATATAAAAATGAAGCATGAGTACATCAAAAAGATACATCGCCGACATACATAACATTGATCCAACGATCGGGGCACAAAATACATCAACATATCACACCAAATAACATATGTCACACCGGACATCAGAGTATCACACTACATCAAAATATCCAAAATATCATCAAAATACATGAAGATACATCAAAATGTCAAAAATATCCAGAACCACCCTCTATCCTACCCAAACTCTCTCACACTAGATCTATCATCCAAGGTGCATCGGGAGAGTCCTCAGAGAAGCTCAAGAGGCAGCGGGAGAATCTGCAGCAGCAGCATGCTCTGCAGGAGTGGAGGTGGTCACCGGATCAGCTGAAGTGTCCATGGGAGCGACGGTAGTGGCCTCGGGAGCACCAGTCGTAGCATCCACCGTAGGAACAGTGGCAACAGGAGTACTCTCGGGGTCACCAGCAGAAGAGGCAACAGCAGCACCAGAAGTGCCCTCAGGGGAACGAGTAGAAACACGAACAAGCTCCTCAATCTCCTCCTCATCTAACTCCTCCTCGTCAGAGACTGACGGAGGGATCTCAATGCCCAAACGTGAGGTGATACGAGCAAGTATCTCCTCAGTACGAGCATATCGAGACTCCATACGTCTCACTAAACGTGCAAGCTCGTCAAGAGTGGTAGAGAGAGAAGGAGCAGCTGAGGCAGAAGCAGACGCTGAAGCAGAGGGGGTCGTCCTCTGAACGTGACGGAGCACCGCAAGAGACTTCTTGACGGCCGTCGCATTCAGAGGGGGACCGAGGGGACGCTCATCATCAGGAGGCAAAGTGACACGGAAGTGGCGAAAGACAAGTGTCAACAAGCACGGATATGGGATATGAGCAGACTTCGTGGACTTCCGGATACACTCGAAAGAATCCATCCTATCGAGTATGATCCGAGCCCAGTTAATCTCGCTCCCCATAAAGATGGCGTAGATCAACTTCAGGAATGGCTGGAAAGGCAAAGAGGAGGAGCCGTACTTAGGAAGTAAGCATAACTTCAGAATCAAGTTTAGGACCCAGCCATTAGTCTTGAAAGACTTCGAGGGGACGCCAATCATGGCAGGAGGAATCTCGTGAAAGATCTTAGAAAGGATAACCTGATCGAGGGAAGAGATGTCATCGACAGAGCTATCTGAAGGGAGGAGGCCAGACGACGAGCAACCGATCAACTCTCCTAAGATTTCTTCCATGAGGACTATCGGCGTCCCCAAGACAGTAGTCTACATAGAGTGGGTCTCGTCGTACTGACCCCGGACACGGTTGGCGTAGAACAACTTGACCAGACGAGGGTAAGGGTGTGGGTTCGCCTTAGGGTCATATCGAAGATAATCGATAAGACCGGAAGATGATAGAAGATCCGCTAGGCCTGGGAAGTCTGAAAACTGTACAAAATGCTCTAGAAGCAGCGGACAGTGTTCGATACGGTTATATGCCGTGAGACACAACGGGTCGTCGCGACATAAAGAGATATCGACACCGCCAACTGGCATCGGACCCTTTCCCTTAGGTTGACGTGAGGAAGTACGGGGTCGAGAGCTAGACACAGGTTCCCTAGGAGGGGGTGTAGGATCCCTATGTGTCTCGGTCTCGGGTATGTACTCGGTGTCGGAATCCAAAGCACCGGGTGGAGTGGGAGCACGAAAAGACACTGGCTTGGGCTTGGGCTGAGATTGGGCTCGGGGCTTCGCTGTCGCCGTCCTCTTACACTTAAGAGGAGGCGAAGACGAAGAAGGTTGGGTGGTCTTCGATCGGCGTTTGGGTGGGGTTCGTTTGGGTTGCGGGGGGTCCGAGGGTGGCAAATCGACAGTCATAGGCGATGGACCAGAGGGATCGATCGGGATTCGTGTTCTTGCCATAAGCGAAGAAAGACACGACGTAATCAACACAAGAGATCGAAAATGAAAACCCTAAACAAACCCTAGAAGCTGAAATCGACACAAACCCTAACCCTAGAGAGGAAACAAAACCTAGAGGAGATAGGAGAGAGGGGGGTTTACTCTAGGAGGAGGTCGATGGCCGGAAAACTGACACATGCGACGGAGAACGGCCGGAAAAATGAAGAACACGACGGAGGAGATGAAGAGTCACGGTGGGTTATAGGCTGGAGAGGGAAATTTCGATCGACTAGAATGAGTTTAAGTCGATTAGAATGAGTTTAAGTCGGTCGGGAGCTCAAAAGACGCAACTGTCCCCGTTACAATTAGTCGGTCACATTTCAAGCACTGGCCGACTAGATCACGATCTAGTCGGTCGGTCAATGAGCTTGAACCGACTAATTGTAAACAGTAACTGAAGCCAAAAATCCTGACAAGAATTAGTCGGTCTAAGCTCATTCACTGACCGACTAGAACTGAATCTAGTCGGTCAGCCAATGAACTTTGACCGACTAAGAGAGTCCAAAAATTTTAGAATTGGAAATTTTGAGTTCTCTCCTAATCGCACTTGGACGAAACATCGTTATACTCTCATTAATCATTATACTACCCCATTAAACATCGAAAAACAGAAATTTGACGTTTACGAACAAATCGAGCATAAATTCCGAAAATTCAACAAAAATCCAGAAAATTCCAATAAATCAAGCATGTGCAAATATAATGAAAATGAACAGCATGCACGATTATTGAATAAAAATGAATCCTAAATCTCGGATTCACCTATAATCCCCAATTCTCGACGTAACTGCACAAAGGAGTCGTCCTTTAGGGGTTTCGTGAAAATATCGACGATTTGCTTCTGAGTTTCAACGTACACTAAAATGATGTCCTTTTTAGCAACACGATCATCTAAGAAATGGTGACGGACATCTATGTGTTTCGAACGGGAATGGTGTACCGGGTTCTTAGAGAGACATATTGCACTTTGGTTGTCCACCATGATAGGGCAAGTATCACAGTTTATACCAAAGTCTTTAAGTGTGTGTCTCATCCAAAGAACTTGAGCACACGCGGCACCGGCGGCAATATATTCCGCCTCGGTGTTTGAAAGTGATACGGAATTCTGCTTCTTGGAAAACCAAGAGACAAGAGAATTTCCTATAAAATGGCAAGTGCCACTAGTACTTTTCCTGTTGGATTTGCATCCTGCATAATCTGCGTCACTATATGAGATTAACTCATACGTGCTAGATTTTGGATAAAGTAATCCAAAATCAAGTGTGTAACTTAAATAACGGAAAATACGTTTTACCGCTACTAAGTGAGACTCCTTAGGTTGAGACTGATAACGAGCACATACACATACGGCAAACATTATATCGGGCCTACTTGCGGTAAGATATAGTAAACTACCTATCATACCTCGATATAGACGAATGTCTACATCTTTTCTGCCCGCATCTTTATCAAGATGTGTAGTAGTGCTAATTGGAGTCTTTTTCCCGGAGGCATTCTCCATTCCAAATCGCTTTAGCAACTCCACCGTATACTTCGTTTGGTGGATGAAGATTGCATCGTTCATTTGGCGAATTTGGAGACCTAAGAAATATTTGAGCTCACCCATGTGGCTCATCTCAAATTGATCCTTCATCACATTAGAAAACTCTTCGCAAAGAGCAAAGTTAGTAGCACCGAAAATGATATCATCAACATAAATTTGAACTAAAATTATATCATTATTCGAATACTTAACAAATAATGTGGAATCAACTTCTCCCATTTTAAAACCCAAATCCAAAAGAAAATTCTTTAAACGGTCATACCAAGCTCGAGGAGCTTGTCTCAAACCGTAAAGTGCTTTCTTAAGTTTAAAAACATGATTTGGAAATTTTTCATTTATAAACCCCGGAGATTGAGAAACATAAACTTCCTCAACAACATCTCCGTTTAAAAACGCACTTTTAACATCCATTTGAAATAATTTAAAATCCTTATGGTATGCAAAAGATAACAATAGTCTAATTGATTCTAATCTAGCTACCGGAGCAAAGGATTCTTCGAAATCGACACCTTCCTCTTGCCGATAGCCTTGAGCTACTAACCGAGCTTTGTTCCGGACGACGACTTGGTTTTCGTCGGTCTTGTTCTTGAAGATCCACTTTGTCCCTATGAAGGTGTGGTTCTTCGATGGCAATGGAACAAGCTCCCAAATCTCATTCCTCTCGAATTGAATGAGTTCCTCTTCCATGGTAAGGATCCAAGCGCTATCTTCGCATGCTTCATTAACATTCTTTGGCTCTATCGAGGAGGCAAAGGCACAATGAGCGAAGTGGTTGACTTGAGATCTCGTCTTGACACTATCATGGATATTACCAATGACTTGCTCATGAGGATGGTCACGAACGGTATGAAGCCGTTTGGGAATTCCCTGATCACTAGGAACATTCTCAAAAACTTCATTAGTCGGGTTAGTATCAATAGAATCAATAGAGTTAGAATTACCAATTGAATCACATAAGACATCCATGGAGTCATCATCATTAGTAATTCTAGTTGGAACAAATCCTTCATTAAATCAAACATGAAGTGATTCCTCGATCGTTGAGGTTCGTTTGTTGTATATCCGGTAGGCTTTGCTACGTGAGGAATATCCAACAAAAATCCCCTCATCGGATCTTGGATCGAATTTGTCCAAGCTACCATACGTGTTTTTAATAAAACATTTCGAACCGAAAACATGAAAATGTTTAACTTGAGGCAACCTACCAAACAACAATTCATAACAAGTTTGTTTAGTACCGGGCCTCAAAAGTATTCTATTAAACACATAGCAAGCGGTGTGTACCGCTTCCGCCCAAAATTGATGGCCAAGTTGGCTATCATCAAGCATAGTGCGAGCACACTCCACTAGCGTCCTATTCTTTCTCTCAACAACACCATTTTGAGGAGGTGCGCGAGGGAATGAAAAGGTGTGTGTAATACCAACTTCATCACAAAAGTTCTCAAAAGACTCATTCTCAAATTCTCCTCCATGATCACTACGAATAGTGACAATGGTGGTTCCAATGAGATTTTGTACTTTCTTAACAAAAATTGTGAAGTTTTCGAAAGCATCATTTTTATTACACAATGAAAATACCCAAGTAAACCTAGAAAAGTCATCAACGATGACAAGTCCATATCGTGCATTTCCTAATGAAGCAACTCTAGTTGGCCCAAATAAATCTAGATGTAATAGCTCTAGTGGCCGCTTAGATGAAATGCTTTTCTTAGGTTTAAACGACGATTTTGGAAGCTTGCCTCGTTGACACGAGTCACAAAAACTTTTCTTTTGGAAGACAAGCTTAGGGAAGCCTCTAATAGAATTTAACTTGGAAAGCTTAAATAGTGTTCCAAAGTTCACATGACCAAAACATCGATGCCATAAGTGTTGTTCACTTGTGTTGGAAATTAGACATTGTTCATGTGATCTTGGAAGATCTAGGATGTATATATCCTTATGGCGTGCGCCGGAAAATAATAATTCATTATTATCTTTTTTTAAAATATGGCACATTCCTTTCGCAAAGCTAACTTTGTAACCTTTGTCACAAAGTTGACTTATTGAAATAAGATTGTGGTTTAATCCTTTAACAAGGTAAACATCACATATTAGGGGTTTAGAAGGATTACCCACTTTACCAACACCTATGATGGTTCCACTCTTGTTGCCTCCAAAGACTACCCGGTTTCCATTTGTAATGGGAACCCCTCCGGAGAGCAATTGAGCGTCACCCGTCATGTGTTTTGAACACCCGCTATCGAGTATCCAATTCCTCTTGGAGCTAAATTTAAATTTGTTGCTCCGGTTCTTTTTCTTGAGTACCTAAAGATAGAAAATATCGTATCATGGTACCCAAGGTCATTGGGTCCAAAAGATTAGACCTTTGGAAGCCAAGTCCAATTGGACTTAGACTTCCGCACATAATTATCATTATCCACTACATTCATAAAATAATCATTCATGTAAACTTGTTTTTCATCCATGCTTGTGTCCTTTGGGCTCCAAATTGTGAAGATTTTGGGAGCCCTCATCCTATTGGGTGCATGCATGCGTTGTTGATTTCTACGTGATGCATGACGTGGATAGGCATAAGGAACATGATGAAATGGTGCATTATGAGAATTATTCATACGATGAAGTGTGTGAACAAATGCATGTGGAGGAACACGTGCATGAGGGTGTCTCACATGGTGTACACATGTCCGTGAACATGTATCATAGAAATCATCATATGTGTGAGCCGGTGGAGTAGGACGTGTGTTCCTACGTGGCATAGTATTTGTGTACATGTAGGCATAACTCTTCTTTGGAGGTCCACCCAAAGTGGGTTTCTTTCTGAAAGAGGGTGTGAACGAGGTGGAAGAACCATTGGTAGATGAACTACCAATAGAGTGTTTACTACCACTCGTTAAGTCACCGGAAGTTGGCCTAACAAAAGTAGTGGCCGATTTGGATGAACTTCCCATCGTATACCCCAAGCCAATGTGGTGATTGGCCGGAAGTAAGTCATTTAGGATGTTATCCAAATGGTCCTTACCCTTATTGAATTTATTAATTCGGCCTAATGCGCACTTATATTTCTCGGTGAGAGAACGTAAAGAAGCATCCAAAGTGGATACTTGCGATGTGAGCACATAAACGCGAGATTTGAGATTCTCATTCTCAATACTCAAAGTCGAGTTTTGAGAAGTCAAATCCACTATCTTGTGTTCTTCCGGATCCTCAATGCTAACATGTTCAAGTTGAGTCTTGAGATTTACAATCTCATTCTTCAACTCTTCAACAACGGTGTCGTTATTGGTGATGATAGTTTTAGGCGAGGTTTGGATGCTAGCTAAATCATCTTTTACTTTAGTATACCTATTTACTAATTTAGTGTATTTAGACCATAATTGCTCATTAGCATTTCTAAGGTCATCCATGGTTACCTCATCGCCTTCGTTGTCGCTATCATCGGAGGAGGAATCTTTATCTTGCTCCTTTCTAGCCATGAAGCACATGTGTGCTTGCTCCACTTGCTCATCATCCGACTCTCCGCTTGAGGAATCATCGGAGTCGGTGAATGTCCCGACAAGTCCCTTTTTGTACCCTTTCTTGTACTTCTTGGACTTGTCGAACTTCGACGCCTACCACATCTCCTTGTGCTTGTTTTGAGGACACTCTGCTTTCATGTGTCCTGGCTTGTTGCATTTGAAACACAAAGGAGAGGAGGCGTTAGAAGAATTAAACTTCGACTTGTTTTTGAAGTTACCTTTCCGGAAGAACCGATTGAACTTCTTGGCCATGAGAGCCATGGACTCCAAGTCCAACTCGTCTTCCGAGTTTTCATCTTCGGTCGATGTGGAAGTTGATGGAGCGGCCTTGAAAGCAATAGCCTTCTTCTTTGGCTTGTCTTGCTTTAGGTAGGACTTCATCTTTTCCTGCAACTTCAACTTGCTATCCTTGCGTACCTCATAAGACATCAAGGTACCCATTAGTTGAACAACGGTATAAGTTTTCATATCATTACCTTCCTCGATGGCGAAGGTACGTTTCTCCCAACTAAAAGGAAGTCCATTGATGATCTTCGAGACTTTCTCCTTTTGGGTGTAGGTCTTACCGAGAGCCTCCAACTAGTTTGTGATGTCGACGAAGCGAGCATAATACTCCTTCAGCTTCTCACCCTGTAGCATATGAAATAACTCGTAATCTTTATTAACTACTACGAGTTTGGAGTCTCTTACCCTACTAGTTCCTTCATGCAAGATGAGGAGGGAGTTCCATATTTGATATGCACTCTTACATGTGCATATCTTGTTGAAGTCCTTGGGCTCCAAAGCGCATTGCAAGGCGTTCATTGCCTTGGCATTGCTTACCTCCGCGGCGATCTCCGCGTAGTCCATTTCTCGAAATCTTCTTCGACGGGCTCGACATACTCCTTCATCGTGGCCCTCCATAATGAAGCACTCCGGAGGAAAGTTTCCATCCGGCATTTCCAGTACCCGTAGTTGGTACCGTTGAAGAAGGGAGGCCTCGTCGAGGAGTGTCCTTCCATCACCGAAGACGCTCCTTCACGATTCTTGAAGGTGCTATAGTCGGAAGGTGGACGAACGGTCTTGTTGTCGTTGGCAGACATAGCTATAGACTTGGCTTTGATACCAAATGTAATGCCCTGCTATGCTACTGCACAAGTACTAGAGGGGGGTGAATAGTACTTTAAAATAATTAAGATGCTAATTCCTAATTACCTTGCAAACTTAGGGATGGCAGTAATGGCCTGACCCGACTGGCCCGACCCGACCCGACCCGGTTTTAACCTGGCCCGCCCCGGCCCGCAGACGAGTCGGGGCAAGCTTGGGCTTCGTATGCGGCCCGGCCCGCCCCGGCCCGCCCCGGCCCGCCCCGGTAAACTATACAAGTTCTAAAAAATCTTACTATTTTGATGCGAACAATGCGGCTAGTCCATAACCTATAACTCATACTCTGTTCCATTTTTCTCCTAATTGAGCCAATTCCCAATTCTAAATTACCAAATATATCACAATTCTCCCAATTTTGAAATAAAAATTTTGTTTTGGATTCATAGGGATGGTAGTAATGACCTGACCCGATCGGCCCGACCCGGCCCGACCCAGTTTTGGTAAGAAGTTGCCCGCCCCGCCCCGGCCCGAGACCCGCCCTGCCCCGACCCACAAACGGGACGGGGCAACCTTGGGTAGTTAAATACCCGCACCGCCCCGCAATATTGCCATTCCTATGCAAACTCTACCAATTAATGCGGAAATGCGGAATAGTAAATAATCGACAACAAATAAGACAATCATAAACAAGCAATATTACTGGGTTCGGATCCACCCAAGTCTCCCCGACTTGTTCCCGGTGATCCTACGGCCCAACCACCCGGATCACTTCCGGATACTTGAGTTAGAAACCCTAACTCAAGATTTCCATTATGAAATACTTGTGAAAAACCTTCACAAGTCAAATCATACACAAATGAAAATTGTGACTCCCATAACCCGGGATCATAAACAAACTCTCACAACCGAGAGTTAATCACTTACAATAACAAAGTAAATTGAAATGAAAGTTCTTACCACAAAATACCTATGCCTTGAGTAAACTTACGATTTAGGGCAAAACGAATTTTGGGGAAGATGAAGAGGCACCAAACCCTAGCTCCAAGATGTAGATCAGCTATAGAGAGCTATGAGGTTGATGGTGACATAGGATCAAGCACTTGGCTTGGAAGGCTCACAATCAATGAATCTCTCTTTTGAAATAAGAGTGAGTGAGAGATTCTTGAAAGGAAATGAATGAGCTTTAATGAGAATGAATGCTTTCTCTTTGATCTCTAAACTTCTCTTAAAATCAGCCTTGAGTGCAATGAATGCAGCACACCAAGTATATATAGGTTAGAGGAAAGAGAGAGAGAAAAACGTTTCAATTAAAGCTCCAACGGCTCTATTCTGAACCAAACTAGTCGGTCAAAGAACAACCACTGCCCGACTAGTTCATCAACTAGTCGGTCGGTCAAACAGCATGAACCGACTAAGTGGTGAACAGGGAATAGGTCGAAGTTCAGACTAACAGAACTAGTCGGTCAAAGAACACTTTCCAACCGACTAGTTTCACAACTAGTCGGTCGGTGAGTCAACTTAGACCGACTAAGAGATAAAACAAATAGTCTGAGTACAAATTGATTTAGTCGGTCCAAGAACAAAAGTTGACCGACTAGTTCATCAACTAGTCGGTCGCCAAATGAACATAGACCGACTAACGATAAATAGTAACTAGGGATGTACAGGGAAAGCTCAACTAGTAGGTCAAAGAAGCATCACTGACTGACTAGTTCACAAACTAGTCTGTCGGTGAGTCAACGTAGACCGACTAACTGTAAGCAGTAAAGACCTTAGAATTGAGAAGGCAAACTAGTCGGTCCAAGAAGCTTTGACGACCGACTAGATCACCATCTAGTCGGTTGGTTCTTCTTCTTGAACCAACTAACATGCACAAGAAGTCGCGAATCGAAGCGTGATGCTTCGGGAAAGTTCGTATGGACTTCTTACTAGTTCATAGCTCTAAGATAGGAGCGTTATGAAGATTAAAACGTAAGACCTACTCAAGGCTTAACATTCTACGGAACGAAGCTAAAAGACTATAAATAAAACTTGACGAACCGTCTTCGAAAGCTTCGATCCGAATCTTCATGACTTCTAAAATGGTCTAAAAGCTTCAACGAAGCTTTAGGCATACGATCACGCGCTTTGAGAAGTCTCAAGACATCGCTTTAGATGTTCACATGAATTTGGCGACGATCTCCATAACTGCGCTCACAAAGAGTTAGTTCACGATATATTTATGTTTGTTCATCATCCAAAACCAAATCCGGGGAGTCCAATATCCAACATACATCTCCACTAACTTATATATACCACCAGTATACATGTACGAAGAATCATGTATACATCACCTATAGCTCAGGGTCGCACGAATATAACACATGCCTATTCGCATATCTGCATCATAAATCTATATACCACTATAACCATCTAAGATACACATAACTTTCATGTCATTCAAATATAAATACGGATACTGACTACAAGTATACCGCAACATATATAATCCTAATATCCAAGCACAATAAATGCACTTATACATCGGGATTCACACAGTTATAGATACATGCATACTTCCACAATATACATCTATAGTATAATACACTACAAAGTTCATCCCAGGACTCTCCAAAGCTAGGGGTTCAAGGGTTGGTCACTTAAAGCTCTAAGGGCAATAAGGTCACTACCCACCTTAGGGCTAACCAATCCCAATCACCTACTGAAGCATTACATGTACTATCCTTACGCACATCGCAGTGCGGTGACCTGCATGGGCCACCAAAACCTGTCACGCCCCATTCCCCAGAATACCCGACAGCTAAATTTTTTTTCCAAGTATCCTGAAGAGTGAGGGTGATGAGAGAGGAAAAGAAAGAGAGAGAACTGAACAAGCAGGCCACTGCGCATATGCTGGGATAGTACAAGTGAAGCTCCACAATAATATTAAATAACCTCATTAATAATATAGAACAACAACAACATAACATATATATAATAACTTCCATTTATATACATAACCCAGGTACACCACTACATATACATCGTCATTCTCCACCTCCCAAGACAACCATATCGCACAACAAGACCGCTCACACCAAGTGCTACGCCTGAACCCAACTCCAAGTCACCTCCAACCAAGCACCCTGCTACCTGAAAAATGGGAAGGAGCACGTCAATGCGTGCCCCAGTAGGAACCAACTTGGATTTGGAACACCATTCTAAGGTTATCAACCACAAGGCAAGACAAGAGAAATAGAGCATGTAAATAAGTGATGTAATGGAAATTAAATAGCTAAAGCAAGGGAATCATACCTGCGGTCCAGTGTCGAGTAATTGCAAGAAAGGGGTTAGCACGAATAATAATAATAATATCGCAAGTGCTTAAGCTACCATTATCTAATAAGATAGGTGCAAGTGCCTGAGACATGGCACAGAGTCACAAGAACATGCAAAGAGAAGGGAAAGTGCTGCCAGCAGAAGAAGTAACACACAAATTCTTATTTTATTATTTTAAAATTGAATTAATTGAAACTTGGGTAAACTGTATGATACCAGATCCTGGACTTCACTCTAAATTTGCGGTGAATATAGCACACAGCGCAGTGGACACGGGCACTATACAACACCGGGCCTCTCACCTCCCCCGTCCCTGGCAGGAATGAGGCTCTCCACATATAACCCAACCTCCGTATGACCCCTCCACTCCCGGTAAAGGCGAGTGGGTATAAATATTCCCTTCCACTCCCGGTAAAGGCGAGTGGGTATAAACTCCACATATCACATAATCACTTCCCCCAACTTCTCAGTCCAGGCCTCATACACACAGTTTACTCAAATCCCACCTAAAACCCGGGCTTCGTTAACTCACCCCCATTAGAGAGGACTGAGACATTCAAGAGTTTCATTCCATCATTTTAATAATGAAGGAGTCATGTTGCTTGGCGTCACATTTCATATTTATATCAACATGGGTCATGTACTGAAGTGTCATGCCCTCCATCGTATTCATATCAACCATCATCACATCACATATGGTACCATGCATGACATGCACCCAACATTACAAGTTCATATCGAATTTCAGTTCATATCCATATGATTGAGCATTTCTCACATTTCTGGCATTTGCATTCATTCGGGCATTTTCATAAACATGTGGTGAGCGTGCCATGCATGTCCATAAGCACATTCGCAGATCAACTGGAATGACATATCATTAATCTAATTTACATGTAAAAACAATAATCATGTACCATAGTGGATGGAATAACAACAATACACGATTCAACACATCACTTAACCATTCAGCTTGCAGAAATTTGTAGAAGTTTCCAATACATGGGCATATTTCATCAGGTTTTATTGAGAACTTGGCAAAATGTCCGAAATTAAAGTTATAGATATATTAGTCCTTGATTCACAGATAAAATTTCATGGAACACTATTAAGTATGTGATTTATGGAGAATTAATGGTGAAATGTGTCAAATCTGTTTTTCAGACAGATTTCAGAGTCTGTATTGTAAGCCAATTTTGGGCATGTTGCAGCCAGAAATTCGACATATAAGCATTCAGATGAAATTTTAGAAAAACTTGTTAAATTTCCAACAAGACCACGAACACAAAATTTCATTGAGTGTGCAGGTGTCTAGGCCAATTTTGCTAAACTGTGTCAACGCTGAAAATCAAAAAGACATGTTGTAAGGATGTATTTATTTCTCCTAATTTCTAAATTGAACCTATGTCAAAATTTATATGATTTTGGGGTAGAACTTCAAGATCTACAAGCTCATATTTTTTTCGAACCCTAATAAGAGCTACAGTAACCACAATCAAGACAAAATCAGACATCAAGATTTCTGAATTTTAAAGGAGATGGTACATGTGATACATAGATTTTTGACTATCCCTATTATATATCAAGTAAATCATGCTATAAAAATATGGGAGCAAGAAAAAATTAATGGAATTCCAAATCCAAGAGGATTCCTACCTAAAATTTTGATTTTCCCTCTTCACTACCTCTTCTTTTCTTCTCCATCTTCTTCTCTCTTCAAGCAAGCTTGGACTTCTTCTATTTGTGAATGGGAATTAGGGTTTTATTTTGAAGAAGGAGGGGGAAATGGTAGAGGGGGTGGCCGACCATGCATGGGAGAGAGAGGATACAAAAAATGAAAAGAGAAAAGAAAAGAGTAAAAAAGTTAAGAAGAGAGTAGAATTCTCTAAAGAAATATCTCCACCTAACCTTATCTTAAAGATAAGCATGCAACACATTAAATGACCAAAAAACCCTCTTAAATTTGCACTAATTACAAGTGTGCCATTACTTTATGTACCCACCATTCTTGTATGTACGCACAGCACATTTGGTCCAAATGACCATTTTGCCCTTCACCTTTCTAAAAATTTACGGGGGTTGCCATTGACCCCTGGCACCTTTCACACTAGCATGGGTCTTCCTCCACACATCCATGCACATCCATGCATGCATACATGCTTCACACACACACGTCTAACACATTCCTGTTGTTCTACACCCACGACGTCATTCGCACTTCTCCTGCATTCACATTCCGCATTCTCTACCCTTAGCCACGTATTACGGCCCAATCCCCCTTGCACTATGTCACATACATCGATATCTATGCTTATTTCATGCCCACGTATGCATCGTAGGTAGAAATACCACGTGTGTTCAGTAGAATATACGTATATTGCAAAATAGAGCATGACAAAAAAATAAGAGAATACAAAGTAGGCCAAAAATAATATCATTTAATAAAAATATTCATATCTTCCACAAAATTTAGAAAATATCACAGTGCTTTGAAAAATCAGCAAAAATATTTGTTGCAACCAGGAGATCGACATCTTCAACTAAAATATAAGAGAAGAGAAACTTAATTTATATAAATCATATAATTTAATAAAGCATACATATCTTCCAGAAAATGTGAAAAATAGCACTGAGCTTAGAATAATCTGCAAAAATATCCAATGAAACCAGGAGATCACCATCTTCAACTGAAAAATCAGAGAAAACAAAATTGGGATTTAAAAATCATATCATTTAATATGAAGATTCATTTCTTTCGGAAAATGTAAAAATAGCCCCGAGCTCAGAAAAATCCACACAAAGGTTTGTTGGAATCGGGAGATCAACATCTTCAACTTAAAAAGAAGAGATGACAAAATTTGGCCAAAAAATCAAATCATTTACTAAAGCGATACATCTCTTCCAAAATATGTAAAAAAAATCATATCATTTAATATAAAGATCGCCTTATTTAATTGGAAAATAATAGAAGACAAACTTAGGATATAAAAATCATATCATTTAATAAAAAGATACATATCATCCTAAATTGTAGAAAATAGCACGGAGCTTAATCAGCAAAAATGTTCGTTGGAACCGAAAGATCGCCATCTTCAGCTGCAAAATAAAAGAAGACAAAATTTGGCTACAAAAACCATATATCATTTAATCAAAAGATACATATCTTCAATAAAATGTTGAAAATAGCCCGGAGCTCAGAAAATCCGCAATAATTTCTGTTGGAATCGGAAGATAGCAATATTTAGCTGAAAAATAAGAGAAGACAAAATTAGGATATAAAGTTCGTATCATTTAATAAAATGATCCATATCTACCAGAAAGTGTGGAAAATAGCACAAGGCTTAAAAAATCCGCAAAAATGTCTATTGGAATCGGAAGATTGCCATCTTCATCTGAAAAATAAGAGAAGACAAAAATAGGTCCAAAAATCATATCATTTAAAAAATTCATATCTTCCAAAAAATTTAGAAATTGGCCAGGCACTCAGAAAAATCTTCAAAAATGTCCTTTGGACCAGGGAGATCGCCATCTTCAATTGAAAAGTAAGAGAAGACAAAATTAGGCCAAAAAATCATATCGTTTAATAAAAAGGTTCGTATCTTTTAGAAAGTGTAGAAAATACTCCCGATCTCAGAAAAAACTGCTATGATGTCCATTGGTACTGGGAGATCGCCATCTTCAACTGAAAAATAAGAGAAGACAAAATTAGGCTATAAAAATCATATCATTTAATATAAAGATGCAAATTTTATAGAAAATTTAGAGAATAATACGGAGCTAAAAATCCACAAAAATGTTCATATGAACATGAGATTTCCATCTTTATCGAAAAAATAAGAGAAGTGAAAATAAGGCCAAAAAGCTTATCATTTAATAAAAAGATTCACTTCTTCCAAAATATGTAGGAAAACAGCCCCGAACTTAATAAAATCCGAAAAAATGTCCGTTAAAACCGGGGGATCGCCATTTCAACTTAAAAATAATAGAAGACAAGCTTACGCTATAAAAATCATACCATATAATAAAAATATCCATATCTTCTTTAAAGTAAAGAAAATACCATCGAGCTCAGAAAAATCCGAAAAAATATCTGTTGGAACTGATAGACCGCTAAGTTCAACTAAAAAAATAAGAGAAGACAAATTTAGGGTATAAAAACCATGTAATTTAATATAAATATTCTTATCTTCCTGAAAATGTAGATAATAGCCCGAACTAAGAAATATCTGCAAAACTTTCTTTTGGAACCGGAAGATCGCCCTCTTCAACTGAAAAAAAGAGAAGACAAAATTAGGCTACAAAAATCATATAATGTAATGGAAAAACTACATAACTTCCAGAAAATATAGAAAATAGCTCCAAGCTTAGAAAAATATGCAAAAAAATCCGTTGGAACAGAGAGATCGCCATATTCAATTGGAAAATAAGAGAAGACAAAATTAAGCCAAAAAACCATATCTTTTAATAAAAAGATACATATCTTCCAGTAAAAGTAGAAGTAGCCCGAGGTCAGAAAAATTCGCAAAAATGTCATTTGGAACCGGGTGATCGCCATCAGCAACTGTAATATACGAGAAGACAGAATTAGGTTAAAATCATATCAGTTAATAAAAAGATCCCCATCTACAACTGAAAAATAAGAGAAGACAAATTTAGGTTAGAAAAATCATATCAATTAATAAAAAGATCCATATCTTTCATAAAATGTAGAAAATAGCACCAAGCTCAGAAAATAATATATAAAAATCTTTTTAGTTGAAGATGGCAATACCCTGGTTACAAGGACATTTATATAGATGCAGATGGCGATTTCCCGGTTCCGAATTTTGTCATCTCTTATATTTCAGTTGAAAATGGCAATTTCCCAGTTCCAACGGACATTTTTTGGCCTATTTTGTCTTCTCTAATATCATTTAATAAAATAGTCCATATATTCCAGAAAATGTGGAAAATAACCCCGAGCTCTGAAATATTCGAAAAAATATCCGTTGGAACCGGGATATCACCAACTTCAACTAGAAAATAAGAGAAGACAAATTTTGGCCAAAAAATCATAGCATTTAATAAAACGATCCATATCTTCCAGAAAATGTGCAAAATAGCCCGGAGCTCATAAAAATCCATAAAAATGTCCTTTGGGGCCAAGAGAATGTCATCTTCAATTGAAATATAAGAGAAGACAAAATTAGGCAAAAAAATCATAGCATTCAATATAAAGATCGCCATCTTTAACTGAAAAATAAGAGAAGACAAATTTTGGTTATAAAAATCATATCATTTAATAAAAAGATCCATATCTTCCATAAAATGTAGAAAATGGCCTAGAGCTCAAAAAATCCATAAAAATGTCTGTTGGAACCAGGAAATTGCCATCTTCAACTTAAAAACAATAGAAGACAAACTTAAGCAATCAAAACCTTATCATTTAATAAACAGATCCATATCTTCCATAAAATAAAGAAAATAGCACCATGCTCAGAAAATCCGAAAAATGTCCGTTGGAACTGAGAAATTGTTTTGTTCAACTGAAAAACAAGAGAAGGCAAAATTTGGCAATAAAAATAATATCATTTAATACATTGATTCTTTTTTTCCATAAAATATAGAAAATATCTCCGAGCTTAGAAAAATCTGCAAAAATATTCGTAGGAACTGGGAGATCGCCAAATTTAACGAGAAAAATAGAAGACAAACCGATCAATATCTTCCAGATAATCAAAAAATCTGTAAAAATACCCGTCAGATCCGGAATATCGTCATAATCAACGAAAAAAATAAGAGAAGACAAAATTAGGCCAAAAATCATATCATTTAATAAAACGATCAATTTCTTTCAAAAAAAATACAGAAAATAGCCCCAAGGTCAGAAAAATCCCGAAAAATTTCCATTGGAACTGGGAGACCGCTATCTCCAAGTGAAAAAATAAGAGAAGATAATCAAAAGCTATAAAAATCATATCATTTAATAAAAATATCCATATCGACAATAAAACGCGAAAAATAGATTCGAGGTCAGAAAAATCCGCAAAAACTTACATCGGAACCGGAAGATCGCCATCTCTAATTAAAAAACAATCGAAGACATAATTAGACTAGAAAAATCATATCATTTAATAAAAAATCCATAAATTATAAAAAATGTATAAAATAGTCCCGAGCTCAGAAATATCGGCAAAAATGTCTGTTGGAACTGGGATATCGCCATATTCAACTGAAAGATAAGAGAAGACAAAACTAGGCTACAAAAATCATATAATGTAATAAAAGAACCATATCTTCGAGAAAATTTATAAAATAGCACCAAGCTCACAAAAAATCCGGAAAAATGTCTTTGGAACCGAGAGATCGCCATCTTCAACTGGAAAATAAGAGAAGACAAAATTATGCCAAAATATCATATCATTTAATAAAACGATCCATATCTTCCAAAAATGTGTAAAATAGGCCAGAGCTCAGAAAAATCCGCAAAAATGTCCATTGGAACCGGGAGATCGTCATCTTCAACTATAATATAATAGAAGACAAGATTAGGCCAAAAATAATATCATTTAATAAAAAGATCGCCATCTTCAACTGGAAAATAAGAGAAGACAAATTTAGGCTAGAAAAATTATATCAATTAATAAAAAGATCCATATCTTTTATAAACAGTAGAAAATAGCACCAAGCTTAGAAATTGATAAATAAAAATGTTTTGAGTTGGAGACGACGAGATCTCGGTTACAATAGACATTTTTATAGATGAAGATGGCAATTTCCTGGTTCCGAATTTTGTCTAAATATTTCAGTTGAAGATGGCAATTTCCCGGTTCTAACGGACATTGTTTGGCTTAATTTTGTCTTATCTGATATCATTTAATAAAATGAGACATATCTTCCAGAAAACGTGGAAGAATCTCGGAGCTCGAAAATATCCGTAAAAATTTCCGTTGGAACCGGGACATCGCCAATTTCAACTGGAAAATAAGAGAGGACCAAATTAGGCCAAAAAATCATATCATTTAATAAAAAGATCCATATCTTCCAGAAAATGTGGAAAATAGCATGGAGCTTAGAAAAATCCGTAAAATGTCCTTTGGGACCTAGAGAATGCCATCTTCAACTAAAATATATGAGAAGGCAGAATTATGTCTAAAATCATATCATTCATTATAAAGATCACCAACTTCAATTGGAAAATAAAATAAGACCAACTTTGGTTATAAAATTCATATGATTGTATAAAAAGATCCATATCTTCCATAAAATGTAGAAAATAGCCTGGAACTCAGAAAAATCAGCAAAAATATTCGTTGGAACTGGGAGGATCGCCATCTTCAATTTAAAAATAATATAAGACAAACTTTAGCTATAAAAATTATATCATTTAATAATCAGATCCATATCTTCCATAAATAAAGAAAATAGCACCGAGCTCAGAAAATCCGAAAAAAAGTCAGTTGGAACCAGGAGATCGCTATGTTCAAATGAAAAATAAGAGAAGAAAAAATTCGATAATAAAAATCATATCATTCAATATACATATTCTTATTTTCCATAAAATGTAGAAAATATCACCGAGCTCAGAATTATCCGCAAAAATATCCGTCGGAACCAGGAGATCGCCAAATTTAATGAAAAAAAGAGAAGACAAAATTAGGCCAAAAATTCATATCATTTAATAGATAGGTCGATACCTTCAAGATAATACAGAAAATAACCTCGAGCTCAGAATAATCTGCACAAATATCTTTTGGAACCGAGATCGCCATCATCAACAAAAGAAATAAGAGATGACAAAATTACGCCAACAAATCATACGATTTAATAAAACAATCGATATCTTCCAGAAAATACAGAAAATAACACCGATGTCAGAAAAATCCGTAAAAATACATGTTGGAACTGGGTGACCACTATCTTCAAGTGAAAAATAAGGGAATATAAACGTAAGCTATAAAAATCATATCATTTAATAAAAATATACATATCGACAATAAAATATAAAAATAACATCGAGGTCAAAAAAATCTGCAAAAATTTCCGTTGGAACCGGGTGATCGCTATCTTCAATTGAAAAATAAGAGAAGACAAAATTAAGCAAAAAATCATAACATTTAATGAAAAGATTCATATTTTACAGAAAATGTAGAAAATAGTTTCGAGCTCAGAAAAATCGGCAAAAATATCTGTTGGAACCAGGATATCGCAATCTTCATTTGAAAAATAAGAGAAAACAAAATTAGGCAACAAAATCAAATAATGTAATAAGAAGATTATATCTTCCAAAAAATGTAGAAAATAGTTTCGAGCTCAGAAAAATCCGCAAAAATATCAGTTGGAACCGGGAGATCGCCATCTTCTACTGGAAAAATAAGAAAAGACAAAATTAGGCCAAAATATCATATCATTTAATAAAACGATCCATATCTTCCAACAATGTGGAAAATAGGCTGGAGCTCAGAAAAATCCGCCAAAATGTCCGCTGGAACCAGGAGATCGCCAACTTCAACTGGAATGTAAGAGAAGACAAAATTAGGCCAAACTATTATATCATTTAATAAAAAGATCGCCATCTTCAACTGTAAAATAAGAGAAGAAAATTTTTGGCTAGAAAATTCATATCAATTAATAAAAAGATCCATATTTTTCATAAAATGAATAAACTAGCACCAAGCTCAGAAAATGATATATGAAAATATTTTCAGTTAAAGATGGTGATTTCCCGATTATAACATACATTTATATAGATGAAGATGACAATTTCCCGGTTTCGAATTTTGTCTTCTCCTATATTTTAGTTGAAGATGGCGATTTCCCTGTTCCACCAGACATTTTTTGGCCTAATTTTGTCATCATTGATATCATTTAATAAAACATTACATATCTTCCAGAAAATGTGGAAAATAGCCTAAAGCTCAAAAATATCCACAAAAAATTTCGTTGGTACTGGGAGATCGCCAACTTCAACTGGAAAATAAGAGAAGACAAAATTTCGCCAAAAAATCATATCATTTAATACAACGGTCCATATCTTCCAGAAAATGTGGAAAATAGCCCAGAGCTCTGAAAAGTCCACAAAAATATCCGTTGGGACTGAGAGAATTCCATCTTCAACTGAAATATAAGAGAGGACAAAATTAGGTCAAAAATCATATCATTCAATATAAAGATCGTCATCTTCAACGAGAAAATAAGAGAAGAAAAACTTTGGTTATAAAAATCATATCATTTAATAAAAAGATCCACATCTCACTAAAATGTAAAAAATAGCTCGGAGGTCACAAAATCCTCAAAAATGACCGTTAGAACCAGGAGATCGCAATCTTCAACTTAAAAATAGTAGAAGACAAAATTAAGCTACGAACATCATATCATTTATTAAAACGATTCATATTTTCTATAAAATAAAGAAAATAGCATCGAGCTCGGAAAATCCGCAAAAAATATTCGTTGGAACTTGGACATCGCTAATTTCAACTAAAAATAAGAGAATTAAAATTTGGCAATAAAAAACATTTTATATAATATAAAGATTTGTATTTCCCATAAAATGTAGAAAATATCCCCGAGCTCAGAAAAATCCGCAACAATATCCGTCGAAACCGGGAGATCGCCAAATTTAACGAAAAAAGAGAAAACAAAATTAGGCCAAAAAATCATATTATTTAATAAGACGATCGTTATTTTACAGATAATACAGAAAATAACACAGAGCTCAGAAAAATCCACAAAAATATCCGATGGAACCCGGAGAATGCCATCATCAACGACAAATAAGAGAAGATAAAATTAGGCCAAAAATCATTTCTTTTGATAAAACGATCGATATCTTCCAGAAAATAATGAAAATAGCCTCGAGGTCAAAAAAATCCGCAAAATTGTTTGTTGGAACTGGGAAACCGCCATCTTCAAGCGAAAAATAAGAGAAGCCAAAATTATGTAAGCAAAATCATATCATTTAATAAGAAGATTGATATCTTCTAGAAAATGTAGAAAATAGCCCTAAACTCAGAAAAATCCACTAAAATGTCCAGTGGAACCAAAAGTCGCCATATATAACTAAAAAATAAGAGTAGACAAAATTAAGCCAAAAAATCGTATCATTTAATAAAAAGATCCAAAGCTTCCAGAAAATGTGGAAAATAGCTCAGAGCTCAGAAAAATCCTCAAAAATATCCGTTGGGACCGAAAGAATGCCATCTTCAACTTAAATATAAGAGAAGACAAAATTAGGCCAAAATATCATATCATTAAAAATAAATATTGCCAAATTTAACAAAAAAAGAGAAAGCAAAATTAGGCAAAAAAATCATATCATTTAATAAGACGATCGATATCTTACTTATAATACAGAAAATAGCACAGAGCTCAGAAAAATCTGCAAAAATATCCGATGGAACCAGGAGAACGCCATCCTCGACGAAAAATAAAAGAAGACAAAATTAGGCCAAAAATCGTATCTTTTAATATAACGATCGATATCTTCCAGAAAATAAATAAAATAGCCTCGAGGTTAGAAAAATCCGCAAAATTACCTGTTGGAACTGGGATACCGCCATCGTCAAGTGAAAAATAAGACAAGCCAAAATTATGCAAGAAAAATCATATCATTTTATAAAAAGATCCATTTCTTCTAGAAAATGTAGAAAATAGCCCCAAACTCAGAAAAATCAGCAAAAATGTCCGTCAGACCCGAAAGATCGCCATATTCAACTGAAAAATATGAGTAGACAAAATTAAGCCAAAAAAATCATATCATTTAATAAAAAAGATACATATCTTTTTTAAAAAATGTAGAGCTCAGAAAAATACACAAAATAAGAGAAGACAAAATTAGGCTATAAAAATCATATCATTTAATAAAAAGATTCATATCCTATAGAAAATGTAAAAATACACTCGAACTCAGAAAAATCTGCAAAAATGTCTGTTGGAACTGGGAGGTCGTTATCTTCAACAGAAAAATAAGAGAAGACAAAATTAGGCTATAAAAATAATAGATTTCAAAACAAAAGATCCATATCTTCTAGAAAATCAAGAAAATATTCCCGAGCTCAGGAAAAAATACGCAAAAATGTCTGTTGGAACCGCAAGATCTCCATCTTCAACTGAAAAAAAATAAGAGAATACAAAATTAGACCAAAAATACTATCATTTAGTAAAAATATTCATATCTTCCACAAAATTTAGAAAATAGCATAGTGCTTAGAAAAATCCGCAAAAATATACGTTGGAACCGGAAGATTGCCATCTTCAACTGAAATATAAGAGAGGAGAAACTTAGGCTATATAAATCATATAATTTAATAAAACATCCATATCTTCTAGAATATGTGAAAATAGCCCCGATCTCAGAAAAATCTGCAAAAATGTCGGATGAAACAAGGAGATCACCATCTTCAACTGAAAAATAAGAGAAGAAAAATTTAGGATTTAAATATGAAGATTCAATTCTTTCAGAAAAAGTAAAAATAGCCCCGAGCTCAGAAAAATCCGCAAAAATGTCTGTTGGAACTGGGAGATCGACATCTTCAACTTAAAAATAAGAGATGAAAAAAATTAGGCCAAAAATGATATCATTTAATAAAACGTTACATCTGTTCTAGAATATGTAAAAAATAGCCACGAGCTTAGAAAAATCTGTAAAAAATATCCGTTGGAACCGAGAGATCGCCAACTTGAAATGGAAAATAAGGGAAGACTAAATTAGGCCAAAAGATCATATCATTTAATAAAACAATCCATGTATTCCAGAAAAGGTGGAAAACAGCCCGAAGCTCAGAAAAATCTGCTAAAATCTCCATTAGGACTGAGAGAATGCCATCTTAAATTGAAATATAAGAGAAGACAAAATTAGGCCAAAAAATCATATCATTTAATATAAAATTCGCATTCTTTAACTGGAAAATTAGAGAAGACAAACTTAGATATAAAAATCTCATTTAATAAAAAGATGCATATCGTCCATAAATGTAGAAAATAACCAGAGCTAAGAAATATCCGTAAAAATATCAGTTGGAACCAGTATATCGCCATCTTCTACTGGAAAAATAAGAAAAGACAAAATTAGGCCAAAATATAATATCATTTAATAAAACAATCCATATCTTCCCAAAATGTGAAAAATAGGCCGGAGCTTGGAAAAATCTGCAAAAATATCCGATAGAACAGGGAGATCGCCATCTTCAACTGGAATATAAGAGAAGACAAAATTAGATCAAAATATTATATCATTTAATAAAAAGATCGCTATCTTCAACTATAAAATAAGATAAGACGAATTCAGGCTAGAACAATAATATCAATTAATAAAAAGATCCATATTTTTCACAAAATGTATAAACTAGCACCAAGCTCGGAAAATGATATTTTTTTAGTTGAAGATGACGATATCCCGCTTACAACGGACATTTTTGTAGATGACGATGACGATTTTCATGTTCTGATTTTTTCTTCTCTTATATTTTAGTTGAAGATGGCAATTTCCCGCTCCCATTTTTGGCCTAATTTTGTCTTCTCTGATATGATTTAATAAAACATTCCATATCTTCCAAAAATGTGGAAAATAGCCCGGACCCCAGAAATATCTGCAAAAATTTCCGTTGGAACCGGGAGATCACCAACTTCAATTGGAAAATAAGAGAAGACAAAATTTGGCCAAAAATCATATTATTTAATAAAACGATCCATATCTTCCAGAAAATGTGGAAAATAGCCCAGAGCTCAAAAAATTCCGCAAAAATATCCGTTGGGACCGAGAGAATGCCATCTCAACTGAAATATAAGAGAAGACAAAGTTAGGCCAAAAAATCTTATAATTCAATATAAGGATCGACATCTTCAATGGAAAAATAAGAGAAGAAAAACTTTGGTTATAAAAATCATATCTTTTAATAAAAAGATCCATATCTCATATAAAATGTAGAAAATAGCCTAGAGTTCAGAAAAATCTGCAAAAATGTTTGTTAGAACTGAGAGGTCGCCATCTTCAACTTAAAAATAATAGAAGACAAATTTAAGCTACAATCATCATTTCATTTTTCAAAAAGATTCATATTTACTATAAAGTAAAGGAAATAGCATCGACTCAGAAAATCCGCAAAAAATGTCCGTTGGAATCAGGAGATCGCTAATTTCAACTAAAAATAAGAAAAGAAAAATTTCGCTATAAAAATCCATATCGTTTAATATAATGATTCGTATTTCCATAAAATGTAGAAAATATTCCCGAGCTCAGAAAAATCTGCAAAAATATCTGTCGGAACCGGGAGATCGCCAAATTTAACTTAAAAAAGAGAAGACAAAATTAGGACAAAAAATCCTTTCATTTAATACGACGATCGATATCTTACAAATAACACAGAAAATATCCCAGAGCTCAGAAAAATACGCAGAAATATCCGATGAAACCGGGAGAACGCCATCATCAACGAAAAATAAGTGAAGACAAAACTAGGCCAAAAATCATATCTTTTGATAAAACGATTGATATCTTCCAGAAAATAAAGAAAATAGCCTCGAGGTCAAAAAAATCCGCAAAATTATCTGTTGGAACTGGGAAACCGCCATCTTCAACTGAAAAAATAAGATAAACCAAAATTATGCAAGAAAAATAATATCATTCAATAAAAAGATCCATATCTTCTAGAAAATGTAGAAAATAGTCCCAAATTCAGAAAAATCCGCAAAAAATGTCTGTTAGAACCGAAAGATAGCCATATTCAACTAAAAAATAAGGGTAGACAAAATTAAGCCAAAAAAATCATATCATTTAATAAAAAGATACATATCTTCCAGAAAACGTAGAAATTGGCCCGAGCTCAGAAAAATCCGCAAAATAAGAGAAGACAAAATTAGGCTATAAAAATCATATCATTTAATAAAAAGATTCATAACATATAGAAAATGTAAAAATACACTCGATCTCAGAAAAATCTGCAAAAAATGTCCGTTGGAACCAGGAGGTCGCCATCTTCAATAGAAAAATAAGAAAAGACAAAATTAGGCTATAAAAATAATATATTTCAGTAAAAATAGTCTTGTGCTCAGGAAAAATACATAAAAATTTCTGTTGAAACCGGGAGATCACAATCTTCAACTGAAAAAAAATAAGAGAATACAAAATTAGGCCAAAAATCCTATCATCTAATAAAAATATTCACATCTTCCAGAAAATTTAGAAAATAGCCTTGAGCTTAGAAAAATCAGCAAAAATATCCGTTGGAACCGGGAGATTGACATATTCAATTGAAATATAAGAGAAGAGAAACTTTAATTATATAAATCATTTAATTTAGTAAAACATCAATATCTCCCATAAAATGGGAAAAATAGATCCGAGCTCAAAAAAATCTACAAAAATGTCCGACGAAACTAGTAGATCACCATTTTCAACTGAAAAATAAGAGAGACAAAATTAGGATTTATAAATCATAACATTTAATATGAAGATTCATTTCCTTCAGAAAAGGAAAAAAAGCTCCGTGCTCAGAAAAATCCGCAAAAATGTCTGTTGGAACTGGGAAATCGATATCTTCAACTTAAAATTAAGAGATGACAAAATTAGGCCGAAAAATCAAATCATTTAATAAAAGAAACATCTCTTCCAGAATATTAAAAAAAGCCAGGAGCTTAGAAAAATTCATAAAAATATCCGTTGGAACAGGGAGATCGCCAACTTGAATTGAAAAATAAGAGAAGACAAAATTAGGCCAAAAATTTATATCATTTAATAAAACGATCCATATCTTCCAAAAAATGTGGAAAATAGCCTGAAGCACAAAAAAATCCTCAAAAATGCATGTTGGGTCCGAGAGAATGCCATCATAAACTGAAATATAAGAGAAGGCAAAATTAGGCCAAAAAATCATATCATTTAATATAAAGATTGCCTTCTTTAACGGGAAAATAACAGAAAACATACTTAGGATATAAAAACATATCATTTAATAAAAAGATGAATATCATCCATAAAATGTAGAAAATAGCCCAGAGCTTAGAAAATTACAAAAATGTCTGTTGGAACTGGAAGATCGCCATTTTCGACTGCAAAATAAAAGATGACAAAATTAGGCTACAAAAATCATATATCATTTAATCAAAAGATTCATATCTTCAATAAAATGTCGAAAATAGCCCGGAGCTTAGAAAAATCCGCAAAAATTTCCGTTGGAACCGGGAGATCGCAATATTCAGCTAAAAATTAAGAGAAGTTAAAATTAGAATATAAAACTCATTTCATTTAATTACACAATCCATATCTTCCAGAAAATGTGGAAAATAGCACGGGGCTTTAAAAATTCACAAAAATATCCTTGGAATCGAGAGATCACCATCTTCATCTGAAAAATAAGAGAAGACTAAAAACATTCATATCTGCCAAAAAATTTAGAAAATAGCCAGGCACTAAAAAAATCTTCAAAAATGTCCGTTGGAACCGGGAGATCGCCATCTTCAACTGAAAAGTAAGAGAAAACAAAATTAGGCCAAAAATCATTTCATTTAATAAAAAGGTTCATATCTTTCAGAAAATGTAGAAAATACTCCCGATCTCAGAAAAAACTGTAATGATGTCCGTTGGTACCGGGAGACCACCATCTTCAACTGAAAAATAAGATAAGATAAAATTCGGCTGGAAAAATCATATCATTTAATATAAAGAAGTAGACTTTATAGAAAATTTAAAGAATAGTACAGAGCTCAAAAAATCCACAAAAATGTTCGTAGGAACCATGAGATTGCCATCTTTATCGAAAAAAATAAGAGAAGCGAAAAAAAGGCCAAAAAATTATTTCATTTAATAAAATATTCACATCTTCAAGAAATTGTAGGAAAACAGCCCCGAGCTTAGAAAAATCTGGAAAAACATCCGTTAGAACCTGGAGATCGCCATTTTCAACTTAAAAATAATTGAAGACAAACTTAAGCTATAAAAATCGGTTGATTAAATAAAAAGATCCATATCTTCTATAAAATAAAGAAAAGAGCACCAAGCTCAGAACAATTCGAAAAAATCCGTTGGAATCGGGAGATCGCTATGTACAACTGAAAAAAATAAAAGAAGACAAATTTAAGGTATAAAAATCATGTCATTTAATATAAAGATTCTCATCTTCCTGAAAATGTAGAAAATAAACTCGAACACAGAAATATCCGCAAAAATTTCCGTTGGAATCGGAAGATCGCCCTCTTCAACTGAAAAATAAGAGAAGACAAAATTAGGCTACAAAAATCATATAATGTAATTAAAAAACTACATAACTTCCAGAAAATGTAGAAAATAGCACCGAGCTCAGAAAAATCCATACAAAAAGTTCGTTGGAATAGAGAGACCACCATATACAACTGAAAATAAGAGAAGACAAAATTAAGGCAAAAAATCATATCACTTAATAAAAAAGTACATATCTTCCACAAAATGTAGAAGTAGCCCGAGCTCAGAAAAATCCACAAAAATGTCTGTTGGAACCAGGGGATTGCCATCTTCAATTGAAAAATAAGGGAAGACAAAATTAGTATATAAAAACAACATCAATTAATACAAAAGATACATATCTTCCAGAAAATGCAGGAAATATCTCCGAGCTCAGAAAAATATGCCAAAATTTCCGTTGGAACCGGGACTCCGCCAACTTCAACTGAAAATAAGATAATACAAAATTAGGCCAAAAATTCTTGTCATTTAATAAAAAGCTTCTTATCTTCCAGAATATTTAGAAAATTGTCTCGAGCTTAAAAAATACGCAAAAATTTCAGTTGGATCTGGGAGATTGCCTTCTTAAGCTGAAAAATAAGAGAAGATAAACTTAAGTTATAAAAAACAAATTATTTAGTAAAAAGACATATCTTCCCTAAAATGTAGAAAATAGCTCGAGCTCAGAAAAATCCGAAAAATGTCCATTGGAACCGAGAGATTGCCATCTTTACCTAAAAAATAAGAGAAGACAAAATTAGGAAAAAAAATCATAACATTTAATAAAAAGGTTCATATCTTCCCGAAAATGTAGAAAATATCCCGAAATTAAGAAAATTCGTAAAACAGTCCGTTTGAACCACGAGATCGCCCTCTTCAATTAAAAAAAATAAGAGATGACAAAATTAGGCTATAAAAATTATATCATTTAACATAATGATCTATAACTTAAAGAAAAATTAGAAAAAGACCGGAGCTTAAAAAATCCGCAAAAATGTCCGTTGGAACCGCAGAATTGTTCGTCGGAAGTGGCCGAGTGGTATCACCCCCTCCCCTAGTGTTAAGTCTCGATTTCGCTTCCCGGTGTTGTTACTTTCCAATGTACCGAACAGATCATATCATTTAATAAAAAGATCCATATCTTCAATAAAATTTAGAAAATAGTCCCGCACTAAGAAAAATCCATAAAAATATCTGTTGGAACCGTGGAGATCGTTATCTTCAACTGAAAAATAAAATAAGACAAAATTAGTCTAAAATCATATCATTTAGTAAAAATATTCATATCTTTCAATAAATGAAGAAAATAGCCCGGAGCTCAGAAAAGTCCGAAAAAATGTCCGTAGGAACCGTGAGATCGACATCTTCAACTAAATAATAAGAGAAGAAAAAATTGGTCCAAAAATCTTATCATTCATTAAAAAGATTCATATCTTATAGAATATTTAGAAAATAGCCCCGAGCTTCAAAAAGTCCGTTGGAACCGTGAGATCGCCATCTTCAACTGAAAAATAAGAGATGACAAAATTAGACTAAAAAATAATATCATTTAATAAAAAGATCCATATCTTCCAGAAAAGGTGGAAAATAGACCGGAGCTCAAAAAAAGTCCGCAAAAATGTCCGTTGGAACAGGGAGATCACAATATTCAACTGAAAAAATATGAGAAGAAACAATTAAGGTATAAAAAATCATATCATTTAATATAAATAAACATAACTGACAGAAAATATAGAAAATAATTCCGAGCTCAAACAAGTCCGCAAAAGAGTATGTTGGAACCGGTAGATCGACATCTCCAACTTAAAAATAAGAGAAGTCAAAATTAGGCCTAACAATCATATCATTTAATAAAAAGATCCATACCTTTCAGAAAATGTAGAAAATACACCCGAGCTCCGAAAAATAAAAAAAATGTCCATTGTAACCGGGAGATCGCCATCTTAAACTAAAAAAATAAGAGAAGCCAAAATTTGGCCATAAAAATCATATCATTCAATATATAGATACGTATCTTCTAGAAAATGAAGAAACTAACAGGAAGCTCAAAAATCGGCAAAAATTTCCATTGGAATCGGGAGTTCGCCATCTTCAACTGAAAAAAGAGAAGATAAAATTAGGCAAATGAAGAAAATAGCTCCGAGTTAAGAAAAATCTGCAAAAATTCCGTTAGAACCAGGAGATGCCATCTTCAATGAAAAAAAATAGAGAAGATAAATTTTGGTTAAAAATCATATCATTTAATAAAAAGATCTATATCTTCTATAAAATGTAGAAAATAGTCTGGATCTCAAAAAATCCCCAAAAATGTCTATTGGAACCAGGAAATCACCATCTTCAATTGAAAAATAAGAGAAGACAAAATTAGGCTGGAAAAATCATATCATTTAATAAAAAGATCCAAATCTTACAGAAAAAGTAGGAAATATCTTGAGCTCAAAAAATATCGGCAAAAATGTCCGTTAGAGTCGGAATATCGCCATCTTCAACTGAAAAATAAGAGAAGAAAAAATTAGGCTATAAAAATCATATAATGTAATAAAAAGATCCATATCTAACCGAAAATGTAGAAAAATCCTCGAGCTCAAAAAATCCGCAAAATTGTCCGTTAGAACCAGGAGATTGCCATTTTCAACTGGAAAAATAAGAGAAGACAAACTTAGGCCAAAATGTCATATCATTTAATAAAATGATCCATATCATCCAGAAATGTGGAAAATAGGCCGAAGCTCAAAAAATCCGCAAAAATGTCCGTTGGAATTCGGTGATCATGTCTACAACTGGAACATAAGACAGAATAAGACCAAAAAATCATATCATCAAATAAAAAGATTTCCATTTACAACTGAAAAATAAGAGAAGACAAATTTAGGCTAGAAAAATCATATCAATTTATCAAAAGGTCCATATCTTTCATAAAATGTAGAAAATAGCACCAAGCTCAGAAAATGATATTTAAAAATCTTTTGAGTTGAAGATGGTGATATCCTGGTTAAAAGGACATTTATATAGATGAAGATAGCGATTTCCCAGTTCCGAATTTTGTCATCTCTTATATTTCAGTTGAAGATGGTGATTTCCCGGTTCCAACGGACGTTTTTTGGCCTAATTTTGTCTTCTATGATATCATTTAATAAAACAATCCATATATTCCAGAAAATGTGGAAAATAACAGGAGCTCAGAAATATCCGCAAAAATGTCCGTTGGAACATGGAGATCACCAACTTCAACTGGAAAATAACAGAAGACAAAATTTGGCCAACAAATCATATCATTTAAAAACGATCCATATCTTCCAAAAAATGTGGAAGATAGCCCGGAACTCAGAAAAATCCGCAAAAATGTCCATTGTGACCGAGAGAATGCCATCTTAAATTGAAATATAAGAGATGACAAAATTAGGCAAAAAACAATATCATTCAATATAAAGATCGCCATCTTTCACTAAAAATAAGAGAAGACAAATTTTGGTTATAAAAATAATATAATTTAATAAAAAGATTGATATCTTACATAAAATGTAGAAAATAGCCCAGAGCTCAAAAAATCCGCAAAAATGTCCGTTGGAACCGGGAAATCGCCATCCTCAATTGAAAAATAAGAGAAGACAAGATTAGGCTAGAAAAATCATATCATTTAACAAAAAGATCCAAATCTTACAGAAAAGTAGAAATTATTCCCGAGCTCAGAAATGTCGGCAAAAATGTCCGTTGGAATCGGGATATCGCCATCTTCAACTGAAAAATAAGAGAAGACACAATTAGGCTACAAAAATCATATAATGTAATAAAAAGATCTATATCTTTGAAAAAAATGTATAAAATAGCACCGGGCTCACAAAAATCTGCAAAAATGTCCGTGGAACTGAGAGATCGCCATCTTCAACTGAAAAATAAGAGAATACAAAATTAGGCCAAAATATCATATCATTTAATAAAATGATCCATATCTTCCAAAATTGTGGAAAATAGGCCAGAGCTCAGAAAAATCTGCAAAAATGCCAATTAGAACCGGGAGATCGCCATCTTCAACTGGAACATAAGAGAACACAAAATTAGGCTAAAAATCAGATCATTTAATAAAAATATTGCCATATACAACTGAAAAATAAGAGAAGACAAATTTAGGCTAGAAAAATCATATCAATTAATAAAAAGATCCATATCTTTCATAAAATGTAGAAAATAACACCAAGCTCAGAAAATGACATATAAAAATCTTTTCAGTTGAAGATGGTGATATCTGGTTACAAGGACATTTATACAGATGAAGATAGCGATTTCGCAGTTCCGAATTTTGTCTTCTCTTATATTTCAGTTGAAGATGGTGATTTACCGCTTCCAACGAACATTTGTTGGCCTAATTTTGTCTTCTCTGATATCATTTAATAAAACAATCCATATATCTCAAAAAATGTGGAAAATAAAACAAAGCTGAGAAATATCTGCAAAAATATCCGTTGGAACCGGGAGATCACCAACTTCAACTGGAAAATAAGAGAAGACAAAATTTGGCCAAAAAATCATACCATTTAATAAAACGATCCATATCTTCCAGAAAATGTGGAAAATAGCCCGGAGCTATAAAAAATCTGCAAAAATGTCCTTTGTGACAAAGAGAATGACATCTTCAACTGAAATAAAAGAGAAGACACGATGTAATGACCCCAATTTCTATATACGCGTATTTGTATGAATTTTTGACGTAGATGCGTCCGTATATTTTTGGGAAGTATGCCCGTATTTTTCTTTAGAATTATTTTTAAATAGATTTAAACTCATTATTGATATTAGGAAATAAGGGTATTTGGAAGAAATACTATGTATTTAAGGAGTATGGTGTATTTCACCATGTATTTTAATTTTCCTAAAAATTTTAATTCTTAATTTTGTTGCCATGACACCTAGCATGGCAAAGTGTCATATGGTTAGCATTAGCTAAGACACTTGGCTTAGGGTTGACTAGATGTAAGACGGAGAGGGTTTTAGGGAATGCATTTTTCAAGGCATGAAAAACAAAACCAAATGAAGAAAGAAAACCCTCATTTTTTTTCTCTCCCTCATCCCCTAACACCAGGCCGAAAATTTGCACTCCCCCTTTCATTTTCTTTGCTTCATCTTCTTCCTTAAAACTCTCTTCCAAACAATCTCTCTTCAAGCACTTAAAGCCCACAAAATTTCCTTCTCATTTCCAACACCAAAATTAGCCCAAATTAGCCCAAAAATCCAACATTTGGATACAAAAATTGGAGCTTGGAGAAGAAGATAGGGAGCCATCCATCAAGGACTAAGAAGGGCCAAAGAACAAATTTGGAGGACTTTTACCAGATAAGAACTTCTAACATTCTAGTTAGAATTTAGTTTAGGATTGTGTTAGTAGAAATTTTTAATATCCTTGTAGAAATTAGTTTAGGACTTGGAGATTTACTTTAGCATGACATGCTAAGTCATGGTAGGAATTATTGTTTGCAAGTTTTGATAGGAATCATGCTCTAGTAACATTTATTTTCATTCCATGTTGTTTTCTTCAAATTTGGTACTATGTTGAGCTTTAGAAATCAAGATTCATATGTTTTGGTTTCATTGTGTTTTGATACTCAAAAATTAGTAAAATTGTGCCATATTGAAAAATTGAAAAAATGATTTATATGTTAATTTGTCTAGAATGTTAATTTGTGATTAGCTATGTTTAAGAGTTGGTTTCCATGCTAGTTCTATTAAATGATAGGTTGCAAGCAACATAGTCTTGATTATGTAATGTATGTTAACAATCAAATGATAATCTTTCTTTAGAGATTAAAAGTAAATTAACATCTTGTAAATCTGCAATTCATTGTCATGATAGTGTAATTATGTTGATTAATGGCACCCAACTAGGTTAGAAACTAGTTTAGTTAAAGAATTAAGTTGCTGGAATTTTTGTTGCAGCAGAACAGTAACTTGTAAAATTCGTAGAAAAAAGTAGAAAAATCAGAAAAATAAAACTAAGGACATTACGAAAAACTAGAGAAAATTTTCTACAACTTTGAAGGAGGCCGAGAGCCAATTCTGACTGCAATTAGGGTAACAGAGCCATTCTTTCTGGACTGACGCTTTTGACAGATTTGGGTTGTAATTTTGAGTAGAATTTTCATAATTGTGCTCTTGCTTTAAGTTAATTTTGAATATGCCAAGTTGTGCTTTATTATCAAGTCCTTAGGGTGCCTTAATGATGATGTTTATTACGTTGTGATTCATGTGGAAAAAGTTATTGATAATGAGATTGCATGTATGTTGGAACATAAGTGGTATTTGAGACCACTAAATGATACCATGTTAATGAAGTAATGCATAACAAAAGAAAAACTTGTGAGTGAGAATGAGAGTATGACATCGGGAGTTCTCGGTCCACTCTTAAAATGGGTGAGACTCCAGATGTGGGTTTGGGGGAAACAGGGTAAATTGTAGGTGTTAAGGAGCGGACGTAGTATGAATTCTCACTCGCTTCGTCACTCCCGGAAGGGGGAGTTGACTAGAGTTAGAGAGGCCGTTGGTGTGCTCGTGATGCACCAGGACGGTAAATGATGGTGTTCTCCGTTTGTCCGACAGAAAAACCGAAAAGAATCTCACTCCGGTACCTTGTCCAGTCGGGTACGGAGTTACGAGAGGCCCCTCCAGTGCTCGTGTCGCTGGAGTAGTACCACCTTTCACCCATCCTGGGTGAAGTCTGCTCCCTTAGCAGCCTATGGTTTATCCAGGTTCCAAATACAGAACACCATTTAATTTTACTTAATTTAATCATTTATTACTTCAGTTCTGTTCACTGTTGTTTACTTTCAACACTTATACTCTGTTTTTAATTTCTGCGTAAACATGTGATGATGTGACACCTGTAGTTAGTTAGTAGTTAGGAAGACCAGTTCTAAACTGGGTTCTACTAGGGTGTTAGGAGTTCCTACTGGGTTACGCGTTGACGTGTCCCATCCCGTGGTTTACAGGTGCGAGATCCGAGCAGTCAGCAGGTGTCCCGGAGTCGGAGGCCGATACTTGTACAGCTGAGGTAGAGCCTACGGGCGACCTCATTCAGTTAGACTTCCCGGGTTTAAACTAGTGGGTGCATTGTACCGGGTGGACTTTGTACTTTTGGGTTGGGGGTTTCTACTTTTGTTGTGCTCGCTTTTTGTACCCCCTTTTGTACAGCTGATGTATGTATGTATGTATATGGACTTATGTGATGTAATGTAACTTCTGTGATGTTGTATTTACTTTTTAGTACTGCGTTTTAATTTCTGTTGGAGCACTCTTCTTTTCTCAGTGTACTATTCCAGTGTTATTGCAGTGGCCTGCTAATTTATTTTATATTCAACCACAAAAAAATGCCTAGTAGTATTTAGATAAGAAGGCTCGAAGCCTGAGTTTGGATACTACGGCGACCGCGTAAGCTATGCTCTCCGTACTTGGGTGAGCAGGGCGTGACATGTTTTTGTGGTGGCCCATGCAGGTCAGCTCACACTGCGATATACGTAAGAATAGTACAAGTAAGCTCCAACATTATAATTCGCAATTTCGGTACTGAATGTTGTTTCCCTGTTCATTCTTGTAGAATGGATCCGGGGAATGGATCATCCGAGAACAGGACACCTGCTTCTGATGCTGCATCGTCTGAGGCTTCCTTGATGGGGAAGATTCTGATAGGGATTTTGGAGCATATGCAGCAGATGGAGGATAGAGTGGCTAGCGGTGCGCCACCAAAGCCAGTGGGTATCAGGCAGTTTAGAGCTTGGCATCCGAGATCCTTTTCGAGCAAGGAGAGTCCTCTGGTGGTGGACGAGTGGATCAGGCATTCTTAGGACGATTTGGAGGCTATTGGATACCTGAGGGATAAGTGGGTGGATGCCGCGAAGTGACAGCTGACACATCAGCACGAGATTGGTGGGATGCTCAGGAGCTGCATTGACCAAGCCGATCTCGTGGGAGAAGTTTAAAGAGCTGTTTGAGGCTCAGTAGCTGCCAGAGACGAAGAAGGATGAGCTACGGTTGAGGTTTGAGCACTTGACTCAGGGTAAACGGAGCATAGATGCTTACGATACAGAGTTCTCACTATTGAGCAAGTTTGCTCCGGAGTTGGTGCAGTCAGAGGCCACCAGAGCTAGACGATTCAGGATGGGGCTGGACCCTGATTTCAGAGCAGCGATGTCGACCCAGGTGTTGCTTACATATAGTGCCGTACTGGAGGCAGCCAGGATGCATGAGACTCACTTGAAGAGTGTGGGTAGAGGTCCAGCAGCATCTGAGAGGTGCCCTGTGGGTCAGCAGAGGAGTTTTTCAAGGCCCACTCAGACCACTCAGTTTAGGAGGCCTGGAGCACCACCAGCATCACAGCGGCGTCAGCCTTGTGGATTTTATGGGAAGACTGGGCATGAGCAGCGGGATTGCAAGTTTAGGAATGGGCGATGCTTTACCTGTGGTCAGTCTGGGCACATCAGTAGGTAGTGTCCTCAGCAGGGATAGACTTTAGGTTCTGGGGGGCACCAGTGGCAGTCCGGCATGTGCAGCAGCAGCAGAGGACCCTTCCATCGGCTCCACAGAGGCTTCCACTGCCAACTCCACCAGCGCCTGGTACCGTGACTCAGAGAGGACCACCTAGGCCTCCACAGCAGCAACATCAGCAGACCCCCAGGAGAGCGGCGCCGAGGCGTCAGGCTTTCACCATGTCGGCTGTCGAGCAGAGGACACCGGTCGTGTTATCACTGGTACCTATTTCTTTTTAGAGTTGAATGCCTTATTATTTTATTATAGTATGTTATGTTTGTGATTGCGATTAGGATGTTTAGATTCTTATGTTAGTTTATGTTTATTCTCTTAGGTGTTATTAGAGTAGCTTCCTTCCCTGCCTTGTCACTATTCGATTCGGGAGCATCCCATTGCTTCCTGTCTCAACAGTTTGTGACTATGAATTTATTAGTAGTAAACTCGTTTGCTTCTAGTTGGAATATCCATACAGGAAATGGGGTGATCCGCAGTTCTTCAGGATACCGACAATGTCCTGTTGAGATTTGTGGACGTAGGCTGTATGCAGATTTCTTAGTGATGGAGATGCCTCATTTTGAAGCAGTATTTGGGATGGACTGGTTAGGGATGTTCTATGCCACTATAGATTGTAGGCTCAGGAAGATAATGTTTCAGATTCCTGATCATCCAGAGTTTGAGTTTCTTAGTGGTAGTAGTTCCCTTGGACCATTGAAGTTTAAGGCCAGTCCAGTAGAAGTGATGATGGAGATGGATGCTGAACCTGTATTGCCGAGGGTAGTCTGGGATTTTCCTGATGTCTTTTCAGACGATATCTATGGACTTCCTCTGGATAGATTATTAGAGTTCACCATCGATCCGATTCCAGGCACTCAACCGATTGCGAAGGCTCCATACCGTATGGCTCCTCCAGAGTTAGCAGAGCTTCGTAGTCAGTTGAAGGATTTGTCAGAGCGTGGTTTGATTCAGCCAAGTGTTTCACCATGGGATGCACCAGTGCTTTTGGTGAATAAGAAGGATGGATCTCGAAGGATGTGCATCGACTACTAGGAGTTGATTAAAGTTACTGTAAAGAACAAGTATCCTCTCCCCAGGATTGATGACGTCTTTGATCAGTTGGGTGGATCCCGTGTGTATTCAAAGCTGGATTTGAGAAGTGAGTATCATTAAGTGAAGGTTAGAGGATCAGATATTCCAAAGACTGCATTTAGAACCCAATATGTTCATTATGAGTTCTTAGTAATGCCTTTCGGTGTTACTAATGCACCAGACACATTCATGAGGTTGATGAATCAAGTCTTCTATGAGTACTTGGATAAGTTTGTGGTCGTATTCATAGATGATATCTTGGTATACTCGAGATCAGAGGAAGATCATGCTGAGCATCTGAGGATAGTCGTGAAGACTCTGAGGCAGCACCAGTTATATGCTAAGTATAGCAAGTGTCAGTTTTGGTTGACCAAGGTTGCTTTTCTGGGACATGTTGTATCTGGAGATGTGATAGCTGTAGATCCAGAGAAGGTTGCTGCAGTAGAGAAGTGGCCAGTTCCAAGTCAGTAATGGAGATCAGAAGTTTCTTGGGTTTGGTTGGGTACTACAGGAAGTTCATCAAGGATTTTTCTAAGATCGTTGCACCGATGACTCATCTAACCAAGAAGATTTTTGCTTACAATTGGTCAGAGGAATGTCAGCGAGCATTTGATGAACTGAAGCATATATTGATCACTGCACATGTCCTATCGATTCCAGACCGTTCGGGTGGATATGAGATTTACTGTGATGCATCAGGCATAGGATTGGGATGTGTTCTCCATCAGCATGGTAGGGTAGTAGCTTATGCTTCTAGATTGTTGAAGACCCATGAGAGGAACTATCCTACTCATGACTTGGAGTTAGCAGCAGTGGTGTTTGCATTAAAGTTATGGAAGCATTTTCTTCTGGGTGAACGTGTAAAGATATACACAGATCATAAGAGTTTGAAGTACGTGTTCACTCAGAAAGCTGAATATGCGGCAACGTAGATGGCTTGAGTTGATGGCTGATTATGATGTCGACCTCCAATATCACACTGGGAAAGTCAATGTAGTACCTGATGCTCTTAGTCGTATGCCGACAGTGATGATGTTGACTGTGCAGAGAGAACTTTGGGGTGATATTCGACAGTTGGAGATTGAAGTTGTCTTACCTGGTTCCTCAGTGATGATGATGAACTTGCAGGTTCAATCTGATTTAGTTGAGAGGATTAAGGCAGCTCAGTCTGGAGATGCGAAGTCAAAGAAGATTCGCGAGCAGACAGAAGCCAGACTTCGTAATGATTTCCGTCTTCATGAAGATGGATCTCTGCGTTTTGGGAGCAGGATCTGTGTGCCATCAGGTGACATTCGGGATGAACTATTGAAAGAAGCTCATAGCTCGCCTTATTCTATCCATCCTGGAGGCACCAAAATGTATCGTGATCTGCGACAACATTTTTGGTGGCACGGTATGAAGCGTAGTGTGGCTAAAAGTATGGCTTCATGTATGACATGTCAGCAAGTCAAGGCCGAACATCAGAGAATGACAGGACTTCTGCAACCTCTTCCAATTCCAGAGTGGAGTGGCAGCATGTGACGATGGAATTTGTAACTGGCTTACCTCGCACTTCTCGAGGACATAATGCTATTTGGGTAATCATTGACCGATTAACCAAATCAGCTCACTTCATACCTTTTCGAGTAGGTCAGTCAACAGACCATCTTGCTAAGAGATATATGGAGGTGAGAATTATTGTTTTGTTTCTGTTTGTTTATTGTTGGTTTAGATTCTGATTAGTCATGTATACAAGGAATCGTGAGGCTTCACGGAGTACCTGTAAGCATAGTCTCCGACCGTGACACGAGGTTTACGTCTCACTTTTGGAAAAGTCTGCATGCTAGCTTGGGAACTCAGCTGAGTTTCAGCACTGCATACCATCCTCAGACAGACGGTCAGTCAGAGAGGACAATTCAGATTCTAGAAGATATGCTGAGGACGTGCATACTGGATTTCAAGGGCTCTTGGGATGAACATCTACATCTGGTAGAGTTCTCCTACAATAACAGTTATCAAGCCAGTATAGGCATGGCACCATTTGCAACTTTGTATAGAAGGAATTGCCGGTCTCCTCTCAGTTGGGATGATGTTGGAGATCGTGAATTGTTAGGCCCGGATATGATCGATGAAACCATAGATGTTGTGAGAGTCGTCAGAGACAATCTTCGCATAGCTCAGGAATGTTATAAGCACTGGGCAGATGCAAAGAGACAACATTTGGAATTTCAGCCATGAGAGTTGGTATTTTTGAAGATCTCACCAACACGAGGGCTGATTCATTTTGGAAGACATGGCAAATTGAGCCCAAGATATATCGAACCTTTTGAAGTTCTGGCTCGTATTGGAGAAGTGGCTTACAGAATTTCCTTACCAGCATCTCTTGAGGGAGTGCATAATGTGTTTCATATATCGCAACTCAGGAGATGTGTTGGAAATCCTGATCATGTCGTTGACTTCTCTGAGATCGAAGTGCGACCAGACTTGACTTATGATCAGCAGCCTGTGGCCATTCTAGACCGAAGGCAGAAGATGATGAGGAAGAAGTCGATCAACCTGGTGATGGTTATGTGGCACCGCGAGTCACCAGGAGAGTCTACATGGGAACTCGAGAATGAGATGAAAGAGAAGTACCCTCACTTGTTTGTCTGATGTATTTTTTTTGTATGTATATGATGTATAGAAAGTTTTTCTCCCTTAAATTTGAAATTCCGAGGGTGGAATTTATTTTAAGGGGGTAGGATGTAATGACCCTAATTTCTATATATGGATATTTGTATGTATTTTTGAAGTAGATGCGTCCGTATATTTTCGGGGAGTATGCCCGTATTTTTCTTTAATTATTTTGGTGGAGGAATTATTTTTAAATAGATTTAAACTCATTATTGATATTAGGAAATAAGGGTATTTGGAAGAAATACTATGTATTTAAGGAGTATGGTGTATTTCACCATGTATTTTAATTTTCCTAAAAAATTTAATTCTTAATTTTGTTGCCATGACACCTATCATGGCAATGTGTCATATGGTTAGCATTAGCTAAGACACTTGGCTTAGGGTTGACTAGATGTAAGAAGGAGAGGGTTTTAGGGAATGCATTTTTCAAGGCATGAAAAACAAAACCAACTGAAGAAAGAAAACCTTCATTTTTTTTCTCTCCCTCATCCCCTAACACCAGGCCGAAAATTAGCACTCCCCCTTTCATTTTCTTTGCTTCATCTTCTTCCTTAAAACTCTCTTCCAAATAATCTCTCTTCAAGCACTTAAAGCCCACAAAATTTCCTTCTCATTTCCAACACCAAAATTAGCCCAAATTAGCCCAAAAATCCAACATTTGGATACAAAAATTGGAGCGTGGAGAAGAAGATATGGACCCTCCATTAAGGACTAAGAAGGGCCAAAGAGCAAATTTGGAGGACTTTTACTAGGTAAGAACTTCTAACATTCTAGTTAGAATTTAGTTTAGGATTGTGTTAGTAGAAATTTTTAACATCCTTGTAGAAATTAGTTTAGGACTTTGAGATTTACTTTAGCATGACATGCTAAGTCTTGGTAGGAATTATTGTTTGCAAGTTTTGATAGGAATCATGCTCTAGTAACATTTATTTTCATTCCATGTTGTTTTCTTCAAATTTGGTACTATGTTGAGCTTTAGAAATCAAGATTCATATGTTATGGTTTCATTGTGTTTTGATACTCAAAAATTAGTAAAATTGTGCCCTATTGAAAAATTGAAAAATGATTTATATGTTAATTTGTCTAGAATGTTAATTTGTGATTTGCTATGTTTAAGAGTTGGTTTCCATGCTAATTCTATTAAATGATAGGTTGCAAGCAACATAGTCTTGATTATGTAATGTATGTTTACAATCAAATGATAATCTTTCTTTAGAGATTAAAAGTAAATTAACATCTTGTAAATCTGCAATTCATTGTCATGATAGTGTAATTATATTGATTAATGGCACCCAACTAGGTTAGAAACTAGTTTAGTTAAAGAATTAAGTTGCTGGAATTTTTGTTGCAGCAGAACAGTAACTTGTAAAATTCGTAGAAAATAGTAGAAAAATTAGAAAAATAAAATTAAGGACACAACGAAAAACTAGAGGAAATTTTCTACAACTTTGAAGAGAGGCCGAGAGCCAATTATGACTGCAATTAGGGTAACAGCGCCATTCTTTCTGGACTGACGCTTTTGACAGATTTGCGTTGTAATTTTGAGTAGAATTTTCATAATTGTGCTCTTGCTTTAAGTTAATTTTGAATATGCCTAGTTGTACTTTATTATCAAGTCCTTAGGGTGCCTTAATGATGATGTTTATTACGTTGTGATTCATATGGAAAAAGTTATTGATAATGAGATTGCATGTATGTTGGAACATAAGTGGTATTTGAGACCACTAAATGATACCATGTTAATGAAGTAATGCATAACAAAAGAAAAACTTGTGAGTGAGAAAGAGAATATGACATCGGGAGTTCTCAGTCCATTCTTAAAATGGGTGAGACTCCATATGTGGGTTTGGAGGAAACACTGGTAAATTGTAGGTGTTAAGGAGCGGACGTAGTATGAATTCTCACTCGCTTCTTCACTCCCGGAAGGGGGAGTTGACTAGAGTTAGAGAGGCCGCTGGTGTGCTCCTGACACACCAGGACGGTAAATGATGGTTTTCTCTGTTTGTCTGACAGAAAAACCGGGAAGAATCTCACTCAGGTACCTTGTCCAGTCGAGTACGGAGTTACGAGAGGCCCCTCCAGTGCTCGTGTCGCTGGAGTGGTACCACCTTTCACCCACCCTGGGTGAATTCTACTCCCTTAGCAGCCTATGGTTTATCCGGGTTCCAAATACAGAACAACATTTAATTTTACTTAATTTAATCATTTATTACTTCAGTTCTGTTCACTGTTGTTTACTTTCAGCACTTATACTCTGTTTTTAATTTCTGCGTAAACATGTGATGATGTGACACCTGTAGTTAGTTAGTAGTTAGAAAGACCAGTTCTAAACTGGGTTCTACTAGGGTGTTAGGAGTTCCTACTGGGTCACGCGTTGACGTGTCCCATCCCATGGTTTACATGTGCGAGATCCGAGCAGTCAGCAGGTGTCCCGGAGTCGGAGGCCGATACTTATATAGCTGATGTAGAGCCTACGAGCGACCACATTCAGTTAGACTTCCTGGGTTTAGACTAGTGGGTGCGTTGTACCGGGTGGACTTTGGTACTTTTGGGTTGGGGGTTTCTACTTTTGTTGTACTCGCTTTTTGTACCCCCATTTGTACAGCTGATGTATGTTGTATGTATATGGACTTATGTGATGTAATGTAACTTCTGTGATGTTGTATTTACTTTTCAGTACTGCGTTTTAATTTCTGTTGGAGCACTCTTCTTTTCTCAGTGTACTATTCCAGTGTTATCGCAGTGGCCTGCTCATTTATTTTATATTCAACCATAAAAAATGCCTAGTAGTATTTAGATAAGAGGGCTTGAAGCCTGAGTCTGAATACTACGGCGACCTCGTCAACTACGCTCCCCGTATTTGGGTGAGCGGGGCGTGACAAAAAATTATGCAAAAAATCATATCATTCAATATAAAGATTGCCATCTTTAACTTAAAAATAAGAGAACACAAATTTTGGTTATAAAAATCATATCATTTAATAAAAAGAACCATATCTGCCGATAAAAATAGCCCGGAGCTTATAAAATCCGCAAAAATGTTCGTTGGAACAGGGAAATCGCCATCTTTAACTTAAAAACAATAGAAGACAAACTTAAGCAATAAAAATCATATCATTTAATAAACAAATCCATATCTTCCATAAAGTAAAGAAAATAGACCCAAGCTCAGAAAATTCGAAAAAATGTTCGTTGGAACAGGGAGATCACTTTGTTCAACTGAAAATGAGAGAACACAAAATTTGGCAATAAAAATAATATTATTTAATATAAAGATTCTTATTTTCCATGAAATATAGAAGATATCCCCGTGCTTAGAAAAAGACGCAAAAATATCAGTAGGAACAGGGAGATCACCAAATTTAACGAAAAAAGAGAAGACAAAATTAGGCAAAGAAATCATATCATTTAATACAATGATCGATATCTTCTAAATAATACAAAAAATAGGCCATAGATCAGAAAAATCCGCAAAAATATCCATCGGATCCGGAAGATCGCCATAATAAGACAAAAGTTGGCCAAAAATCATATCTTTTAATAAAACGATCGATACCTTCCTGAAAATGTAGAAAATAGCCCCGAGGTCAGAAAAATCCGCAAAAATCTCCTTTGGAACTGGGAGACCGCCATCTCCAAGTGAAAAATAAGAGAAGATAAACAAATGCAGTAAAAATCATATCATTTAATAAAAAGATACATATCGACAATAAAACGGAGAAAATAGACTCGAGGTCAAAAAATCTGCAAAAATTTCCATTGGAACCAGGAGATCGCCATCTTTATTGAAAAACAAGAGAAGACACAATTAGTCTAGAAAAAATCATATCATTAAATAAAAAGATCCATAACTTACAGAAAATATATAAAATAGTCACGAGCTCAGAGAGATCAGTAAAAATTTCCGTTGGAACCGGGATAATGCCATCTTCAACTGAAAAATAAAAGAAGACAAAATTAGGCTACAAAAATCATATAATGTAATAAAAAGATCCATATCTTCGAGAAAATGTATAAAATAGCACCGGGCACGCAAAAATGCCCGTCGGAACCGAGAGATCGCCATCTTCAACTGAAAAATAAGAGAATACAAAACTAGTCCAAAATATCATACTGTTTAATAAAACGATCTGTATCTTCCAAAAACGTGGAAAGTAGGCCGGAGCTCAGTAAAATCCGCAAAAATGTCACTTGCAACCGGGAGATTGCCATCTTTAACTGGAATATAAGAGATGACAAAATTAGGGGAAAAATCATGTCATTAAATAAAAAGATCGTCATCTTCAACTGGAAAATAAGAGAAGACAAATTTAGGCCAGAAAAATCATATCAATTAATTAAAAGATCAATATCTTTCATAAAATGTAGAAAATAGCACCAAGCTCAGAAATTGATTTATAAAAATCTTTTCAGTTGGAGATGGCAAGATCTTGGTTACAATGGATATTTTTATAAATAAAGATGGCGATTTTCCGGTACCCGAATTTTGTCTTCTCTTATATTACAGTTGAAGGTGGCGATTTCCCGGTTCCAACGGACATTTTTGGCCTAATTTTGTCTTCTGTGATATCATTTAATAAAACAAGCCATATCTTCCAGAAAATGTGGAAAAATCTCGGAGCTAGGAAATATCCGCAAAAATTTTCGTTGGAATCGGGACATTGCCAACTTCAAATGGAAAATAAGAGAGGACCGAATTAGGCCAAAAAATGATATCATGTAATAAAACGATCCATATCTTCCAGAAAATGTGGAAAATAGCCTGGAGCTCAGAAAAATCTGCAAAAATGTCCTTTGGGACCAAGAGAATGCCATCTTCAATAGAAATATAAGAGAAGACAAAATTAGGCCAAAAATCATATCATTCATCTTAAAGATCGCCAACTTCAATTGGAAAATAAAAGAAGACAAACTTTGGTTATAAAAATCATATGATTTTATAAAAAGATCTATATCTTGCATAAAATGTAGAAAACAATCCCGGAGCTCAGAAAAATCCGCAAAAATGTTTATTGGAACCGAAAGATTGGCATCTTCAACTTAAAAAAATCAAACAAACTATAGCTATAAATATCATATCATTTAATAAATAGATCCATATCTTCAATAAAATAAAGAAAATAGTTCCGAGCTTAGAAATATCAGCAAAAATGTACGTTGAAACTGGGATATCGCAATCTTCAACTGAAAATAAGAGAAAACAAAATTAGTCAACAAAAATCAAATAATGTAATAAAAAGATCCATATCTTCCAGAAATGTAGAAAATATTTTAGAGATCAGAAAAATCCGTAAAAATGTCTGTTGGAACCGGGAGTTTGCCATCTTCTATTGGAAAATAAGAAAAGATAAAATTTGGCCAAAATATCGTATCATTTAATAAAACGATCCATATCTTCCTGTGGAAAATAGGCCGGAGCTTAGAAAAATTCGCAAAAATGTCCGCTAGAACAGGGAGATCGCCATCTTTAATTGGAATATAAGAGAAGACAAAATTAGGTCAAAATATCATATCATTTAATAAAAAGATCGCCATATTCAACTAGAAAATAAGAGAAGACAAATTAAGGCTAGAAAAATCATATCAATTAATAAGAAGATCCATATCTTTTTTTAAATGTATAAACTAGCACCAAGCTCAGAAAATGATATATAAAAATCTTTTCAGTTGAAGATGGAGATATCCTGGTTACAACGAACATTTTTATAGATGAAGATGACGATTTCTCCGTTTCAAATTTTGTCTTCTCTTATATTTTAGTTGAAGATGGTGATTTTCCGGTTCCAACGGACATTTTTGTCCTAATTTTATCTTCTCTGATATCATTTAATAAAACAATTCATATCTTCCAGAAAATATGGAAAATTGCACGGGGCTTAAAAATCCGCAAAAATGTCCGTCGGAACCGGGAGATCGCAATCTTCTTCTGAAAAATAAGAGAAGACAAAACTAGGCCCAAAAATCATATCAATAAAAAAATTCATATCTTCCAAAATTTTTAGAAAATAGCCAGGCGCTCAGAGAAATCTTCAAAAATGTCCGTTTGAACCAGGAGATTGCCATCTGCAACAGAAAAGTAAGAGAAGACAAAATTAGGCCAAAAAAATCATACCATTTAATAGAAAGGCTTATATCTTTCTGAAAATGTAGAAAATTTTCATGATCTCATAGAAAACCGCTATGGTGTCTGTTGGTACAGGGAGATTGCCATCTTCAACTTAAAAAAAGAGAAGACAAAATTAGGCTATAAAAATCATATCATTTAATATAGAAATGCAAATTTTATAAAAAAATTTAGAGAATAGTACGGAGCTCAAAAAAATCAACAAAATGTTCGTATGAACATGAGATTGCCTTCTTTATCGAAAAAAATAAGAGAAGTTAAAATAAGGCCAAAAAATCATATCGTATAATAAAAAGATTCACATCTTCTAGAAAATGTAGAAAACAGCCCCGAGCTTAGAAAAATTCGGAAAAATGTCCGTTGGAACCAAGAGAATGCCATCTTCAACTTAAAAATAATAGAAGACAAACTAAATCTATAAAAATCATATCATTTAATAAAAGAATCATATCTTCTATAAAATTAAGAAAATAGCACCAAGCACAGAAACAAATATACGTTGGAAACGGTAGATCCTTATGTTCAACTGAAAAATAAGAGAAGACAAATATAGGGTATAAAATCATATCATTTAATATAAAGATCTTATCTTCCTGAAAATGTAGAAAATAACCCCAAACTCAGAAATATCCACAAAAATTTCCATTGGAACCGGAAGATCACCCTCTTCAAACGAAGAATAGGAGAAGACAAAATTAGGCTATAAAATCATATAATGTAAACCACGAGCTCAGAAAAATTTGCAAACAATGTCCGTTGGAACAGAGAGATCGCCATATTCAACTGAAAAATAAGAGGAGACAAAATTAAGCCAAAAAATCATATCATTTAACAAAAGGATACATACCTTCCAGAAAATGCAGAAGTAGCCCAAGCTTAGGAAAATCCGTAAAAATATCCGTTGGAACCGTATGATCGCCATTTGCAACTGGAACTTAAGAGAAGACAGAATTTGGCCAAAAAATCTGTCACGCCCCTCTTCCCAAAAATATGGAGGCGAAGCGTGAGAAGGTCCACTCAGACTTGAAGCTACAAAGCTGCAAGTCCGATAAGCGTCAATCAACTATAAATTGGCAGGTCCTTGCAACGCGAAACAAAACAAAGATAATAATAAGGAAATGAGACAAAAGAGAAATCTCAGAATATCCATAATAATAAACTCCAACATCGCAGAAAAGCCACTAGGCTAAAAGAAAAGAGTCTGAAAAGAGGCCCCAGCATGGCCAACAAAAGTACAACGTACAAAAACAAAGTAATGGTGCTACGCACCGGCAACTAACAACAACCTAAAGAAAAAGCAACTAAAATCAGTCTCTAAAACTGGTCTCCGGTGTCCACTAACTCCTCGTCAAACGTAGGCTCCGGCTCAGCGTCAGCAAACACCTCGTCCTCAGCTACGGTCTCTGGCTCAGGGTCTAACATGTGACACCCAAAAGAGCAAGGGGCACATGTCAGCAAGTCTACAAGAGACTTGTGCAGGGAAACTGAAAGTAGGTAAAGCAACCTAGCAGTTCTAGCATTATGCAAAGACATGGCAGTTAAAGTATGAGTGCAACAAGTAAAGTAAAGTACGAGCATGGCATTTAAATCATGGCATGGATATCAAGTTTTACAAGAAACATTCACAAGTACAAAGACAAGTCTAGTAAGCACGTCGTGCACAGAGATTGCGCCTTTTGGCTAGAGTGGCTGCGCGGGCCAACTCCTAAGCTCAAGTGATCGCTTATCCCTACCCCTCCACGTGTGTATGGACTGGTGCCCATCTTCTGGATCACGAGCCAGGAAGTGTTTTTCATGATGGCATATGGGTGCACCTAGCCGGACAAGGAAGTACAAGTAGTGTAGTGTGTGCTACGAATGCAACAAGTAACTTGGATGACATGTAAAATGCAATGCATGGCAGTTAAAAGTGCGTACAGATAAGGAATTTAAATGTGGCAGATATCAATGCATGAATGACATGGCAGAGTGACAAATCTAGCTTCGTTGTCAAGCTAGATCTTAAAGTTGCGTCTAGACAGCTATCATTACACTGTCTAGTCTCTTTTACGCTAAAAACAAGGAAGTGGCCTAAAAACATGGCCCTAAGCAAAAGTTGGCAAGTTTCACTTGCCTGCAAGTCAAACGTCTGAATACACCGTCCAAGAGTCCCAAGTCATAAAATAACCTACGTGCATAAGTCCACCGGCCTACAGTCCCATATTATTAATCTTGATTAGTGAATTTAAAACATTTAAAAACATCGATTTTAGTCTTGATTAACAGGAAATAGGTTGGGGGTCCTAGGGGTGCAAAGCGTTACCTCAACACGACGCGAACGCTACACTGGCGTCGGGTAGCGACGCCGGGGGTTGGAATAAAAGAACACGCTCCAAGTCCTGATTCCAAAATAGATTCCTCGCTCGAATAGACTGATCAGCAACTAGAGCAACGAACCAAGATTCCAAAGCTAGAACGTGCGATGACGGGCTACGACGTATCACAACGTCGTAAACGGTAAATCCTCGAAGAGAAGACACCTAGGTGGGACCCACAGTAGTTCTAGGGGCCAATGGGGGACCCACAACACCTCTGGAGAACTTGGGGGCCCATGGTGGCAAGTGGTGCGAGAGTTGCGATGTTGCGATGAACGTCGCTCGGTCAGACACGGCCGGTGCGGGGATTTCTCTCGGCCAGACACTGCAGGCGGGGGTTGCAGCGCTGCAGGGTCGGTCACAGCGACCGCTGCAGAGAAAATCCTCGGTCGGACACTTAGGGCGGGTCGGTCGGGTGCTTGGGCGAGGCTTGCAACGTTGCAAGCGCTGCAACGAAGCGGGCGATGCGAGCGGTGCGGGGGAGCGCTTCGGTCGGACACAGCGGATGCGGGGGTTGGTGCGGGCTTGCGAAGCGGATGCGGAGCGGAGGTCGGTGCGGGCGGAATCCTTGGTCAGACCGAGGGAAGCTCTCGGTCGGATACGGGGCTTCGGTCGGGCGGCTGTGCGGTGAGGTGCGGGTGCTTGGTGCGGGCGGGCTCTCGGTCAGACCAAGAGAACGGGGCTGAAAACGTCGGTCGTGCACTGGGCGGCTCCTGCAACGTTGCGACGAATCGTCGCAAGCGAGATTTTGGGTTTTTGTGACGGCTAGGGTTATTTGCTTGCGAAAATGAGTCTTCCTAGGGGTGGTTTATATAGTATAGAGGGGTTGACTTGGTCTAGGGCTAATTCTAATAGGATTAGGATTTAAAATCAATTAAAACCCAAACCCAAACACTCATACTCACGCATGGATTGGGTGCGGCCAAGATAGGGGCTAGGATTTGGCTCAAAAATATTTTGCAGCGTTATAAACTAATAAAAATTTTATTGGGTCGAAAATAATTTAAAACTTGGTATTTAAAAATATTTAAAACTTTGCTAAAAATATAAAATAGGTCAAATGAACTCCAAAAATTGTAAAATAAATATTGGGGTGATCGGGACGATGAGAGAAAGGTAACTAAGAAGACAGATCTCAATTTTGACGTCGAACGACGAAACTAAAAATAGAAACGTCTCACGTCAAAAGTGAAAATCACAACATCTCTTCGAATAAGATCAAATCGTGGGAAAATGACCCGAGAAATGTCGTTCCAAGTTAGTGCCACAATTTAATACTCTCAGAGATGTTCACAGCGGCATATCACACTAAAGTGTTCACAAACAAACAAAGTCTAAAATAGATACGTGCACTGTCAAAAGCACGTTCACGAACAAAGTACAACGAAAACAGACCGTTACATCCTCCCCACCTTAGAAATGATTCCGTCCTCGGAATCAACATCAAGCACTGCTCGGGAAGAGTTGCGGGAAGCGCTCTCTCATGTCATCCTCTCGCTCCCAGGTGGACTCCCCAGGGGAACCATGACACCACTGCACACGAACCAAGTCGACGGGCTTATTCCTCAGCTGCTTCTGTCGACGATCCAGAATCTCAACTGGCTGCTGATCATAAGACAGATCCGAACGAACCGTGATCTCTGAGAAATCCACAGCATGGGATGGATCACTAACGTATCGACGTAACTGAGATACGTGAAATACGTCGTGAACTCCCTCCAGCGATGGTGGCAACGCCAAACGATAAGCCACCGCTCCAACTCTCTCCAGAACGTCAAATGGTCCAATGAACCTCAGACTCAGCTTGCCTCTCTTTCCAAATCGGATAACTCCGCGGTTCGGAGAAATCTTCAGAAAGACATGATCTCCAGGCTGAAACTCCAAAGGCCTCCGTTTAGCATCGGCCCAATGCTTGAAACGGTCCTACGTAATCCTCAGCTTCTCCCGAATGTTTCTCACAACATCCACAGCCTCCACAATCATCTCCGGTCCTAATAGCTCCCGATCTCCAATGTCATCCCAGCTCAGCGGCGATCGACATTTCTTCCCATATAGCACGGCGAAAGGAGCCATGCCAATACTCGCCTGGAAGCTGTTATTGTAGGCAAACTCAACGTGATGGAGATGATCCTCCCAAGATCCCTTAAAGTCCAACATGCACGCTCTCAGCATTCCTCCAAAATCTGAATCGTCCTCTCGGACTGGCCATCCGTCTGTGGGTGGTACGCCGTGCTAAAACTCAGACTCGTACCCAAGCTCTTCTGTAGACTCTGCCAAAACTGAGACGTGAATCTCGTGTCTCTGTCCGACACGATACTCACGGGGACTCCTTGAAGTCGTACGATCTCCTGCACGATTCACGTTACATCACTATCTAAACTAGGAAAAGGAAATAAAATCGGAGTGTAAAAGAATTTACCTCCATATATCTCCTCGCTAGCGTCTCAGTAGACTGTCCTACTTGGAAGGGAATAAAGTGCGCGGATTTGGTCAATCGGTCTACGATCACCCAAATCGCGTCATTCTGCTTCGGACTCCGAGGTAGTCCAGTCACGAAATCCATAGTGATGTGTTGCCACTTCCACTCCGGAATCGGAAGCGGTTGAAGCAACCATGCCGTACGCTGATGCTCCACCTTTACCTGCTGGCAAACCAGAGACTTGTCTACGCTTCGAGCCACACTCCTCTTCATACCATGCCACCAATAGTTCAGACGAAGATCCTTGTACATCTTAGTGCCACCAGGATGTACAGAATACGGCGAACTGTGTGCCTCCACCAAAAATTCCTCTCTGATATCTCCAGCTGGCACACACAACCTGGCTCCAAACCTCAACGAACCATCCTCATGAATCAAGAAGTCAGTCCGTAGACCGGCTTTCACCTGCTCCCGAATCTTCACCAGCTTAGCATCTCCAGCCTGTCCAGCCTTGATCCTATCCACGATCGTCGACTGTATCTGCATACTCATCAACAAAGAAGACTCTCCAGGAAGAATAATCTCAATACCAGACTCGCAAAAATCCTGCTGCAATCTCCACTGCGAAGTCAACATCATCACCGCTAGAAGTCTGCTCAGCTCATCAAGAACCACTTTCACATTGCCAGGGTGATACTGCAAATCAATCTCATAATCCGCCATGAGCTCTAACCATCGACGCTGTCGCATGTTAAGCTCCTTCTGAGTAAAAATATACTTCAAGCTTTTGTGATCAGTGAAGATCTTCACCTTCTCACTCAGCAGGAAGTGCCTCCAAATCTTCAGCACAAACACAACTGCAGCCAACTGCAAATCATGTGTCGGGTAATTCTTCTCATGAGCCTTGAGCTGACGAGAAGCATACGCAACCACGTGCCCATGCTGATGCAATACACAACCAAGACCCTTGCCAGAAGCATCGCAAAAGATCTCGAATCCTCCACTCCGATCAGGCACAACAAGAACAGGGGCAGTCGTCAACCTCTCCTTCAGAATACCAAAAGCCTTCTCACAATCATCAGACCAAACAAATGGTACATCCTTTCGCGTCAGTCTGGTCATTGGCTCAGCAATCCGGGAAAAGTCCTTAATGAAATGCCGATAATAACCTGCAAGCCCAAGGAAACTCCTGACCTCAGACGCTGACTGCGGAACAGGCCACTCTCTGATAGCCTTAATCTTCTCGGGATCCATCGAAATTCCATCGCCTGACACTACATGCCCGAGAAAAGCAACTCTGTCCAGCCAAAACTCGCACTTGGAATACTTAGCATACAAACGATGCTTCCTCAAGATCTCCAACATTGTCCTCAAGTGTGATGCATGCTCTTCCTCTGACTTCGAATAGATCAGGATGTCGTCAATAAAGATAACGAAAAACTTGTCTAGAAGGTCGTAGAAGATCAGATTCATCAGGTTCATAAAAACTGCGGGCGCATTGGTTACACCGAAGGGCAATCACGAACTCGTAGTGACCATACTTTGTCCTGAACGCTGTCTTCGGGATGTCTTCCTTCTTCACCTTGAGCTGATGATAACCACTCCTCAGATCCAACTTAGAGAACACCCTCGAGCCTCCAATCTGATCAAAAATGTCATCTATACGAGGCAATGGATATTTATTCTTGATGGTCACAGTATTCAGCTCCCTGTAGTCCACGCACATGCGACGCGATCCATCCTTCTTCTTTACCAGCAACACCGGTGCTCCCCACGAAGACACACTGGGATTGATGTAACCCTTCTGCAAAAGCTCATCCAGCTGCCTACGCAACTCCTCCAACTCTGCTGGAGCCATACGATACGGCGCCTTCGAAATAGGCTGCGCTCCTGGAATAAGATCGATCGAAAACTCGAGAGCTCAATCGGGCGACAGTCCAGACATCTCCTTGGGAAAGACGTCGTCGAATTCACGCACCACAGCTGGTCTACTCTGCTCCATCTGCATAGCAACAATCTCCACCGGTCTGGCCCGAAACCTGACAGGGCCAAGCGAACTGCTGCCTCGACTGAACTCAAACACTGGATGTCCAAGGATCTCGAACACCACCTTCTTCCTCCGACAATCGATCGTAGCATAGAAGCTCGTAAGCCAATCCATCCCAAGCACTGCATCGTAGTTGATGATGTCGTGGACAATAAAATCAGTGTAAAGCTCATGACCACAGACCACCAAAGGGCAAGAATTGCAACCATGATGCACTGAGATCACGCCATTTCCTGTAACGATGTTCCAACTCTTGGGAAGAGGGGATGTCGTCAAGGAATGCTTCTCCACGAAGCACCGAGATATAATGCACATCGATGCACCAGAGTCAAAGAGGACTCGTGCAAGAGATGTGCAAACCAAAATCACACCTAACAAACAGTCTAACAATCAAACCCTATTCTAACAAACAATCATATGCAAGCAACCAAACATAAGCTAACAACCAAAACTAACTAAGGAAGGAAACACCTAGACTGAGAGTTACCTGTGATAACCTCATCCACAGCCTCGCTCTCCACTGCCGTTATCAGAAAAGCCTGCCTCCTCGGCTGCATGGCCTACTGAAAAGCCTGCCTCTGAGGGACGAGGGCTGCTCCACGTCCTGCAGGTACAGGTGCTCTCTGCTGCAATGGCTGTGCTGCGACTGGTTCCTTCCAAGGCTGCTTAGACTTCGGGCACTCCTTTATAGCATGAGTAGAATCTCCACAAATCATGCACTGTCACAACATCCTCCTACACGGCTCCTTGACATGCCCGGTCTTGCCACAGAAATGGCAAGTCTTCTGAGTAGGCCCACCTGGCCTCTTGAACTGCACCGTCTGATTAGGCCTCACCACTCCTCTGACCTGCTCCATAGGCCTCTTCCCAGCTCCCGGTGTCTGTCCTATCTTCTGCCTCGTAATCCGTTCCTACCTCCGAGCAGCTACCAGCAACTTCTGATATGACTCCATATCCGTCATAGACATCAGGCTCTGCAAGTCTAGGGAAAGGCCCTGCAGAAACCTCTGAGCTTTCTCCTCAGCATCCTCCACCATCTTCAGTGCGAAGTGACTCAATCTAGTGAACTCCTGATGGTACTGGTCCATCGTCAGATTTCCCTGCGTCAGCTCAATGAAGCGCTGCAACATCTCCCTCCTGGCAGTCTTCGGAAAGTACTCCTCATCGAACCTGGACTTGAAAGTAGCCCAAGGTATAGGACTCACCAACAGCTCCTCCTCTGCTTCCCACCAGTTACGGGCATTATCCTTGAGCTGCTTCTTCACCAACTCAACCAATCCAGCCGGGTTGACCTTCGACATCTTCAGGTTATCCTCAGTATTTCTGATCCACTCCTCAGCTGCCAACGGTCCTTCAGATCCATCCAAGTAAGTCGGGCCCAGCTCCCAAAACTGCTTCGCTCCTGGCTCGAAGCGAGGGGCACTCTGGGTATTCTGGAGCATACCCTGCTGCACCTGCATCATCTGATGCATCATCCTCATGATCTCAGCATTGGTGGGCTCTCTATCCGACACCTCAACACGATTGGGCCCACCACTAGCTCGGGTCTGTTGTCTCCCAGCCATCTAATGACATAGAAAACGAACAAAAATCAGACTTAAAGCTTAATGACTTGAATGTTGTAATTTATTTACTGGACATTCTGTTATTATCGTTGTTCCGATAGTTCGCAGTTGCAAGAGGGACCTGCATGGGCCACCAACAAAACCTGTCACGCCCCGCTTCCCAAAAATATGGAGGCGAAGCGTGAGAAGGTCCGCTCAGACTTGAAGCTACAAAGTTGCAAGTCCGATAAGCGTCAATCAACTATAAATTGGCAGGTCCTTGCAACGCGAAACGAAACAAAGATAATAATAAGGAAATGAGACAAAAGAGAAATCTCAGAATATCCATAATAATAAACTCCAACATCACAGAAAAGCCACCAGGCTAAAAGAAAAGAGTCTGAAAAGAGGCCCCAGCATGGCCAACAAAAGTATAACATACAAAAACAAAGTAATGGTGCTACGCACCGGCAACTAACAACAACCTAAAGCAAAAGCAACTAAAATCAGTCTCTAAGACTGGTCTCCGGTGTCCACCAACTCCTCGTCAAACGTAGGCTCCGGCTCAGCGTCAGCAAACACCTCGTCCTCAGCAACGGTCTCTGGCTCAGGGTCTAACATGTGACACCCAAAAGAGCAAGGGGCACATGTCAGCAAGTCTACAAGAGACTTGTGCAAGGAAATTGAAAGTAGGTAAAGCAACCTAGCAGTTCTAGCATTATGCAAAGACATGGCAGTTAAAGTATGAGTGCAACAAGTAAAGTAAAGTACGAGCATGGCATTTAAATCATGGCATGGATATCAAGTTTTACAAGAAACATTCACAAGTACAAAGACAAGTCTAGTAAGCACGTCGTGCACAGAGATTGCGCCTTTTGGCTAGAGTGGCTGCGCGGGCCAACTCCTAAGATCAAGTGATCGCTTATCCCTACCCCTCCACGTGTGTATGGACTGGTGCCCATCTTCTGGATCACGAGCCAGGAAGTGTTTTTCATGATGGCATAGGGGTGCACCTAGCCGGACAAGGAAGTACAAGTAGTGTAGTGTGTGCTACGAATGCAACAATCAACTTGGATGACATGTAAAATGCAATGCATGGCAGTTAAAAGTGCGTACAGATAAGGAATTTAAATGTGGCAGATATCAATACATGAATGACATGGCAGAGTGACAGATCTAGCTTCGTTGTCAAGCTAGATCTTAAAGTTGCGTCTAGACAGCTATCATTACACTGTCTAGTCTCTTTTACGCTAAAAACAAGGAAGTGGCCTAAAAACATGGCCCTAAGCAAAAGTTGGCAAGTTTCACTTGCCTGCAAGTCAAACGTTTGAATACACCGTCCAAGAGTCCCAAGTCACAAAATAACCTACGTGCACAAGTCCACCGGCCTACAGTCCCATATTATTAATCTTGATTAGTGAATTTAAAACATTTAAAAACATCGATTTTAGTCTTGATTAACAGGCAATAGGTTGGGGGTCCTAGGGGTGCAAAGCGTTACCTCAACACGACGCGAAAGCTACACTGGCGTCGGGTAGCGACGCCAGGGGTTGGAATAAAAGAACGCGCTCCAAGTCCTGATTCCAAAATAGATTCCTCGCTCGAATAGACTGATCAGCAACTAGAGCAACGAACCAAGATTCCAAAGCTAGAACGTGCGACGACGGGCTACGACGTATCGCAACGTCGTAAACGGCAAATCCTCGAAGAGAAGACACCTAGGTGGGACCCACAGTAGTTCTAGGGGCCAATGGGGGACCCACAACACCTCTGGAGAACTTGGGGGCCCACGGTGGCAAGCGGTGCGAGAGTTGCGACGTTGCGACGAACGTCGCTCGGTCAGACACGACTGGTGCGGGGATTTCTCTCGGCCAGACACTGCGGGCGGGGGTTGCAGCGCTGCGGGGTCGGTCACAGCGGCCGCTGCGAAAAAAATCCTCAGTCAGACACTTGGGTCGGGTCGGTCGGGCGCTTGGGCGAGGCTTGCAACGTTGCAAGCGCTGCAACGAAGCGGGCGATGCGAGTGGTGCGGGGGAGCACTTCGGTCGGACACAACAGATGCGGGGGTCGGTGCGGGCTTGCGAAGCGGATGCGAAGCGGGGGTCGGTGCGGGCAGAATCCTCGGTCAGACCGAGGGATGCTCTCGGTCGGACACGGGGCTTCGGTCGGTCGGCTGTGCGGTGCGGAGCGGGCGATTGGTGCGGGCGGGCTCTCGGTCAGACCGAGAGAACGGGGCTGAAAACGTCGGTCGTGCACTGGGCGGCTGCTGCAACGTTGCGACGAATCGCCGCAAGCGAGATTTTGGGTTTTTGTGACGGCTAGGGTTATTTGCTTGTGAAAATGAGTCTTCCTAGGGGTGGTTTATATAGTATAGAGGGGTTGACTTGGTCTAGGGCTAATTCTAATAGGATTATGATTTAAAATCAATTAAAACCCAAACCCAAACACTCCTACTAACACTCCTACTCATGCATGGATTGGGTGCGGCCAAGATAGGGGCTAGGATTTGGCTCAAAAATATTTTGTAGCGTTATAAACTAATAAAAATTTTATTGGGTCGAAAATAATTTAAAACTTGGTATTTAAAAATATTTAAAACTTTGCTAAAAATATAAAATAGGTCAAATGAACTCCAAAAATTGTAAAATAAATATTGGGGTGATCGGGACGACGAGAGAAAGGTAACTAAGAAGACGAATCTCAATTTCGACGTCGAGCGACGAAACTAAAAATAGAAACGTCTCACGTCAAAAGTGAAAATCACAACGTCTCTTCGAATAAGATCAAATCGTGGGAAAACGACCCGAGAAATGTCGTTCCAAGTTAGTGCCACAATTTAATACTCTCAGAGACGTTCACAGCGGTATATCATACTAAAGTGTTCACAAACAAACAAAGTCTAAAATAGATACATGCACGGTCAAAAGCACGTGCACGAACAAAGTACAACGAAAACAGACCGTTACAAAATCATATCATTTAATAAAAAGATCACCATCTACAACTGAAAAATAATAGAAGACAAATTTAGGCTAGAAAAATCATATCAATTAATAAAAAGATCCATATCTTTCATACAATGTAGAAAATAACACCAAGCTCAGAAAATGATATATAAAAATCTTTTTAGTTGAAGATGGCGATATCCTGGTTACAAGGACATTTATATAGATGAAGAATGCGATTTCCCGGTTTCGAATTTTGTCTTCTATTAATTTTTAGTTGCAGATGGCGATTTCCAGGTTCCAACGGACATTTTTGGCCAAATTTTGTCTTCCCTGATATCATTTAATAAAACAATCCATATATTCCAGAAAATGCGGAAAATAACCCGGAGCTCAGAAATATCCGCAAAAATGTATGTTGGAACCGGGAGATCACCAACTTCAACTGGAAAATAAGAGAATGTCGAAAATAAGATCCATATTTTTAATAAAATGTATAAACTAGCTTCAAGCTCAGAAAATGATATATGAAAATCTTTTCAGTTGAAGATGGCGATATCCCAGTTACAACGGACATTTTTATAATTAAAGCTGACGATTTCCCCATTCTGAATTTTGTCTTCTCTTATATTTTAGTGGAAGATGGCAATTTCCCGGTTCCAACGAACATTTTTTGGCCTAAATTTGTCTTCTCTAATATCATTTAATAAAACACTCCATATTTTCCAGAAAATGTGGAAAATAGCCCAGTGCCCAGAAATATCCCCAAACTTTCCGTTAGAACCAGGAGATCACCAACTTCAACTGGAAAATAAGAGAAGACAAAATTTGGCCAAAAAATCATCTCATTTAATAAAACGATCCATATCTTCCAGAAAATGTGGAAAATAGCCCATAGCTCAGAAAAATTTGCAAAAATATCTGTTGGGACTGAGAGAATGTCATCTTCAACTAAAATATAAGAGAAGACAAAATTAGGCCATAAAATCATATCACTTAATACAAAGATCACCATCTTCAATTGGAAAATAAGAGAAGACAAACATAGGTTATAAAATCATATCATGTTATAAAAAGATCCATATCTTCCATTAAATGTGGAAAATAGCCCGGGCTTAGAAAAATAAGCAAAGTTGTCCGTTGGAACTGGGAGATCCCCATCTCCAACTTAAAAATAATAAATGACAAACTTAAGCTATAAAATCATATCATCTAATAAAAAGATCCATATCGACAATAAAACGTAGAAAATAACATCGAGGTCAAAAAACAGCAAAAATTTCTGTTGGAACCGCGAGATCGCTATCTATAATTGAAAAATAAGAGAAGACAAAATTAGGCTAGAAAAATCATATTATTTAATGAAAAGATTCATATCTTACAGAAAATGTAGAAAATACTTCCGAGCTCAGAAAAATCGGCAAAAATGTCTGTTGGAACCAGGAGATCGACATCTTCTGCTGAAAAATAAGAAAATACAAAATTAAGCCACAATATTATATCATTTAATAAAACGATCCATATCTTCCAAAATGTGGAAAATAGGTCGGACTTCAAAAAATCCGCAAAAATGTCCGTTCGAACCGTGAGATCACCAACTTCAGCTTGAATATAAGAGAAGACAAAATTAGGCCAAAATATTATATCATTTAATTGTCTGTAAATTATTATATCATTATACCAAAATTAGGCCAAAATTAGGCCAGAAAATAAAGAAAATAGCCTTAAGGTCAGAAAAATCCGCAAAATTGTATGTTGAAACTGGGAAACCGCCATCTTCAAGAGAAAAATAAGAGAAGCTAAAATTATTCAAGAAAAATCATATCATTTAATAAAAAGATCCATATCTTCTAGAAAATATAGAAAATATCCCCGAACTCAGAAAAATCCGCAAAAATGTCCGTTGGAACCGAAAGATCGCCTTATTTAACTGAAAAATAAGAGTAGACAAAATTAAGCCAAAAAATCATATCATTTAATAAAAAACATACATATCTTCCAGAAAATGTAGAAATTGGCCTAAGCTCAAAAAATCCGCAAAATAAGAGAAGGCAAAATTAGGCAATAAAAATCATATCATTTAATAAAAATATTCATATCCTATAGAAAATGTAAAAATACACTTGATCTCAGAAAAATCAGCTAAAATGTCCGTTGGAACCGGGAGGTTGCCATGTTCAACTGAAAAATAAGAGAAGACAAAATTAGGCTATAAAAATAATAGATTTCAATACAAAAGATCCATATCTTCTAGAAAATCAAGAAAATAGTCTGAGCTCAAGAAAAATATGCAAAAATGTCTGTTGGAACCGGAAGATCGCCATCTTAAACTGAAAAAATAAGAGAATACAAAATTATGCCAAAAATACTATCATTTAATAAAAATATTCATATCTTCCAGAAAATTTAGAAAATAGCACAGAGATTAGAAATCAGCAAAAATATCCGTTGGAATCGGGAGATCGCCATTTTCAACTGAAATATAAGAGAAAAGAAACTTACGTTATATAAATCATATAATTTAATAAAACATCTATATCTTCCAGAAAATGTGAAAAAATAGCCCCGAGCTCATAAAAATCTGCAAAAATGTCTGATGAAACCAGGAGATCACCATCTTTAACTAAAAAAATAAGAGAAGACAAAATTATGATTTAAAAATCATATCATATGATATGAATATTCATTTTTTTCAGAAAATGTAAAAAATAGCCCCGAGCTAAAAAAAATCCGCAAAAATGTCTGTTGGAACCGGGAGGTTGACATCTTCAACTTAAAATTAAGTGATGATAAAATTAGGCCAAAAATCATATCATTTAATAAAGCGTAAATGACATTAAAATACCCTAACGTTTGTGCCATTTTCACTTATATACCCTAACGTTCATCTTAGTAAACTTTGCTACCCAAACTTTGATGAATTGTAAAACGTGATACCTTTTTTAAGTTTGCCATCAGATTAGTTGATCCCATGATTGAAAATGAAAAATTATGCCCCGCACCCTCCATTACATATTTAAAGGGAAGACAAGAATTTTTCGACATTGTCTGTTTCTTCATCATCTAGGGCACGAATGGAGGTAGGAGTTGCTGTAAGGAGGGAGGGAGGAGCTGCTGCCTCCTCCCGACACGAATCCCAGCTGTCGTCTCTGCCTGATGACTTCGTCGGCCAATACATCGACCAATCGGATCGCCTTCTTCAGATCCCTCTCCGAACCCCAATTCAGCAACCGCTTCAGTTTCCAGACGATGGGAGCCACCACCTGGGCTCTGTCTGCCAACAAGCAAGATGCTAGATCAAAGGCGACAGTGAACTCTGACGCTGGAAGGAAGAGATCAAGGGAGTTCGGGTCAAGCCCAAACGAGATCTTGCAGATGGGTCGAAGGAGAGCCTCTGGAAAATGTCTTAAAGGTCGACGATGGAGGCGGCTTTAAAGGCAGAGGAGAGAAGGGGAAGAAGCATTGACCGGGCCTCACCGAACACGATGGAGAAGGCATGGGACTAGACAGAAAGGCTACCGAGCTCGAGGCTGTCCATCTTGCACTGGAAGTGCCAGGGTTCGACATCGACGTTGAAGATGTCACAGCCCAAAAGATTGCGAGGATGGAGGAGAATGCCTTCCCCTGGGGAAGTTGTCGAAGCAAGTCTTGAGAATGTGATCGACGTTGTCGGGGTTGGCGGTGATGGTGTTGTTGAGCACGTGGAAGCGGATGTCTGCATCGGGGAGAGGTGTAGGTGGTGGGCGTGCCAGAATTTATCAAAATGAAGGTAGGTCATTTGCCCCTTTTGTTTAATTCAGGGGCATAACAGTCAAAATTTATGAGAAACATCCCCCGTTAGCCAAATTTAGTTATGGGTAGCAAAGTTACCAAAATGAACGTTATGGTATATAAGTGAGAATGGCCCAAACGTTTAGGGTATTTTAATGTCATTTACCCTTTAATAAAACGATACATCTCTTCCAGAATATGTAAAAAAATAGCCACGAGCTTAGAAAAATCCGCAAAAATGTCTGTTGGAACTGGGAGATCGCCAACTTGAAATGGAAAAAATGAGAAGACAAAATTAGGCCAATAATCATATCATTTACTAAAACAATCCATATCTTCCAGAAAATGTGGAAAATAGCCCAAAGCTCAGAAAAATCTGCAAAAAATGTCCATTGGGACCGAGAGAATGCCATCTTAAATTGAAATATAAGAGAAGACAAAATTAGGCCAAAAATCATATCATTTAATATAAAGATCGCCATCTTTAACTGGAAAATAAGAGAAGACAAACTTAGGATATAAAAATCATATCATTTAATAAAAAGATGCATATCATCCATAAAATGTAGAAAATAGCCAGGAGCTTTAAAAAATCTACAATAATATCCGTTGGAACTGGAAGATTGCCTTTCACCTGCAAAATAAAAGAAGACAAAATTAGGCTACGAAAACCACATATCATTTAATCAAAAGATTCATATCTTCAATAAAATGTCAAAAATAGACTGGAGCTCAGAAAAATCCACACTAATTTCTGTTGGAACCAGAAGATCGCAATATTTAGTTGAAAAATAAGAGAAGACAAAATTAGGATATAAAGTTCATATTATTTAATAAAATGGTCCATATCTTCCAGAAAATGTGGAAAATAGCACGTGACTTAAAAATCCGCAAAAATGTCTGTTGGAACCAGGAGATCGTCATCTTCAACTGAAAAAATAAGAGGGCAAAAGTAGGCCCAAATATCATATCATTTAAAAAAATTCATATCTTCCAAAAAAAATTTAGAAAATAGCAAGGTGCTCAGAAAATTATTCAAAAATGTCCGTTGAAAGCAGGAGATCGCCATCTTCAACTGAAAAGTAAGAGAAGACAAAATTAGGCCAAAAATCATATCATTTAATAAAAAGGTTCATATCTTTCAGAAAATGTAGAAAATCCTCTCGATCTCAGAAAAAACCGCTATGATGTCTGTTAGTACCGGGAGATCGCCATCTTCAACTAAAAATAAGAGAAGACAAAATTAGGCTATAAAAATCATATCATTTAATATAAAGATACAAACTTTATAGAAAATTTAGAGAATAGTACGGAGCTCACAAAAATCTGTAAAAATGTTCGTAGGAACATGAGATTGCCATCTTTATCGGGAAAAAAATAAGAGTAGAGAAAATAAGGCCAAAAAATCATATCATTTAATAAAAAGTTCACATCTTTCAGAAAATGTAGAAAGACAACACCAAGCTTAATGAAATCCAAAAAATGTCCGTTAGAACCGGGGGATCGCCACCTTCAACTTAAAAATAATAGAAGAAAAATTAAGCTATAAAGATCATATAATTTAATAAAAAGATCCATATCTTCCATAAAATAAAGAAAATAGCACCGAGCTCAGAAAAATCCGAAAAAATATCCGTTGGAACCGTGAGATCGCTATGTTTAACTAAAAAATAAGAGAAGAAAAATTTAGCGTATACAAATCATATCATTTAATATAAAGATTCTTATCTTTCTGAAAATGTAGAAAATAGCACCGAACTCAGAAATATCTGCAAAAATTTCCATTGGAACCTGAAGATCGCCCTCTTCAACTAAAAAATAAGAGAAGACAAAATTAGGCTACAAAATTATATAATGTAATGAAAAACTACATAACTTCCAAAAAATGTAGAAAATAGCCCCGAGCTCAGAAAAATCTGCATAAAAGTCCATTAGAACAGAGAGATCACCATATTCAACTGAAAAATAAACGAAGAGAAATTAAGCCAAAAAATCATATCATTTAATAAAAAGATACATATCCTCCAGAAAATGTAGAACTAGTCTATGTTAGATACAACGTGTGTTGGATTCAACGATCGATGACTTCGTGTTTGATGATAACAAACGTGTGTGAACGTTCTAATGTGTGTGCTAAGTATTTTCAGGAGTGGCACGTTTGTAAATCTTCAAAGTGATAACTAAGTCAATTGATGGAGGAATTGCTATTCACATAGCAAATTGGAAGATGGAGAAATTGCTATTCATATAGCAACTTGGACTTGGTCAAAGAGATAGAGATTATAGGTACAAGTATTGGACCAAGTCAAATTGGAGAGGGTCCTACCCAAATCAATTTAAGATTGATTTATATCTACGTTGCCATTCAAATCCTATTCCAACATGGAAAGAGTGGAGACTTATTCAAAGAGCAATCTAATGGGGATTGGAACACATCAATTTGGATTGATTCAAATCAATTAGATTCTATTCTAATCCTAATCCCATTAGTATTGCAATGAGATCAAATAGAATCCCTCCAAATCTCCCACGCCTATCTCCATTAGGATTTCTCCTTAGCCACAACTTCTCCATCCCCTCTCCTATATAAACCAAGCAATCCATGAGGCTAATTGTTGTGGCATACACCAAGAGAAGGGCTCGGCCATATTGAAGACACAAGGCAAAATTGTTGCGGCCAACAAAAAAGCTCCAAGGTATGCAAAAACCCTAATTTCCTAGCACCCCTAATGCTGCAGCATGCTAAGCTAAAAGCCTTCTAGCCGCAACTACCTATAGCCACAAGTCCTAAACTCCTATCATCTTCCCAAGGCCAAAGCTCCTCCTTCACCTTGCGCAAGACATCAAAGAGCTAGCCCGAGAACCCATCTCCTTAAGCTCGGCCGCAAGTTACTCCCGTAGCCATATCCTTTACCTTGCGCAAGACAACAAAGAAGCCCTCTTCACCCTTACGCAAAGCTCAAGCCTTCATCATCTTACACCATTGCAAAAGAAGGGGAGGATCAACATCATCAAGCAACTTTCAAGGGTATATGCTGCAACTTTCAAGCACAAGGGACTGCAAGTTCAGAGCTAGTCGCACCATCCTTGAAGAGCCCTAGCCCTAGCCACAACATCCTTGAGGAAACCCATGGCCGCAAGTTGCTAGTGAGGAGGAAAGGCCATTGCCGCATGTTGCAGCACCCAAGCACTAAGGAGAGGCTGATGCGCTCATTGCTGTTGCACCAAGGGAGGTTGCTGCGTGCACTGCTACCGCATTACTAGGGACTGCACGTGCACTGCTGCTGCACCAAGGGGGATTGTGCGTGCACTGCTGCTGCCACAGCTAGAAGAGTCCGACCACTGGGGTTCTTCATCACAAGTTGCAAGACACCAAGGCCAGAGTTCATTGTCGCAACTTGAGTTGTTGAGGATACGAGAGACGAGACTTCAACATCTTGCCAGACGAGAGCTGGCCCGTGCTGATTGACGGAGACGATGACTACTACACAAAACTGAGATTTTTAAACTCTTACTATTATTTTTGTTTAGTATTGTTTGATCTTCATAGGAGAAACTTTACCGTTCACTTGTGATACTTTGGGGTCTTGTCTAGTGGTGGTCTAGACAAGAGGAACTTGACGGGTGTCGTCAAGTGAGAGCATATATTAAGATTGATAGTGTTGAACACGGTGAGTAGGTTACTGTGCCCGGTGAGTGTAGAGAGATTGGTTATCTAGCTATTAAGGTTGTGCATGTACACTATTAATATAATATTTGCTTTCGGGGGCTAGATGTATGTCGTGGTGACGACCGAACCAGTGTAAATCTGCTTTGCATCTGTGATTGCTTTTATTTACTCTAAATCTTCTATAACTATGTGTGTTTGCTCGTGGGTTGCATGAGAATTTTTAATAGCCTATTCACCCTCCTCTAGGCTTAGATCCAGATCCAACAAGTGGTATTAGAGCCAGTTAGAGGATCTAGTCTAGCATTATCATGAAAACCTATGCACATGGCATGCCTATTGATCGTCCCCCTCTATTTAAGGGCCATGATTATATATACTGGAAGGCTAGGATGAAAACTTATTTATTATCTGTTGATATTGATACTTGGTATGCTATTGAAAACGGATATTCTATGCCTAAAAGTAATTCAAATCTAAATAATAGAAATGTGTGTGCTATAAATGCTAGAGCAATGAATATTTTATTGTGTGGTTTGAATAGAAAAATATTTGATCATATTTCACATTGCTCTTCTGTGCAGGATATATGAAGGAATTTGGAGACATCCTATGGACGCAAGAAATCCTCCTGCACTCACATCTCTAGTAATGAAAAGAGAACGCAAAAGGGAAGAAATACTCTTTTGAATAAAAATGATGATTATCCTTCTAATATTACTACTAAGAATCCTACTGAGAGCAGGCGTTGTTTTAAATGCAGGAAGAAAGGACACATTATAAGAGATTGCCCATAAGGAGAGGATATCGTCGATAAAACGAAAGGAAAAGCCAAAATGCTAGCATGGGACGACGATAACAAAAATGAGATCGAGGAGACTGCTCACACCTCCCCTTGCTTGATGGCAAAACAAAATCAGGTAAAATCTGGTAGCAAAGCTGAACTTCTAATTATTTGTAAAGCCATGAAAGAGGAAATTGTAGAGCTAGAATCCACCTGAGAAGATTATAGAAATTCCAACGATGAAATGCAACAAGACACTTACAATATGATTTTAGAAATCAAAGAACTAAAAAGAAAAATTGTTGCATGTGATTCAACTATTGCTTTGTTGAAAAAAGAGAATTCTAGGGTACATGAAAAAGCTAATTGTCTTTCTTGTCCTTCTATATTGAATGATATTAGCATGCTTAAGCGCTTGAAACTGAAAAAGATTATGTGATTAAAGAGCTTAATGACAAATTGTACATGCTAAATACTGAGCTTAAAGAAAAATTGATTGCTTTTGCAAAAAGGGAAGAGGAAAACAAGAAAGCTTTTATAAGTAAATGTACTTTGATTGTGAATGAAAACACTTTATTGAAATCCAAAATCACAAGTCTAGAACTGTCATTAAAGAAATTCTCTATAGGAAAACAATCGTTGGATACTATTCTAGAGAATCAACTTTATGGCAATAATAGACGTGGTCTTGGATATGACATGAAATAGGCTAAAAGCCTATTTATAAGAAAATTCACAATGAGCCATTGAAAGTGAAAAATATTTATGCAAAGTGCTTTACTTGTGCTAGTGTTGGTTATGCATCCTACTATTGCTAGTTTAGGAACACAAATATGAAGTTCAAACAAATATGGGTTCCTAAATCTTTGATGACTAACATGAGTGGATCTTGTTGGATTCTAAGGTCACATATAGCATCTACCTTGTAGGTACAATGGAGATTTGGCGAGGAGTTTTTGGATTGAACGCTTTCATTATATAGCTCCTTAGCCAAACGACGACGCGAATGTATATTTTTTCTTTGAAATTAATGCATACCTTCATAGATTTTGCATGCTTGAAATATTTTTAATTTGTGTGCTAGTTTGCGTGACTCTAGTTATATATAAAAATCAAAAAAAATGAAAAAGACAAAAAGAACAAAAGGGTGGTTAATGAATATCTTTTCTCTTTGTATCATTCAAGTAGAATTATTGTTATACTGTCATTCATATTCTTGTAGAAATCATTGTATTATTGTTATAGCTACATTCGCATGTTAGAATTCCTAAGTAGCCATTACATGTTTAATGAATTGAATAACTTGATTTTTACACCTACACCTTCACTTCCACTAGTATTGAATATTGTTGCACAATTGGAGACTCTTTATGAAATGTTGGAAATTGAATGTAGGTTGAAAATGACTGATAAATCTAAGGGATATGATGTGTATTTGCCATGAATAAAAATTAAGCACAAAAGAATTGAATATGAAACAAGAAAAATGAAAAGAATTAATATTGCTCCGTATGTAAAATGGATACAATTCATGACAATTATACTACCACGAGTATCCAACATATGCTTTATGGGTAATCTTTAGCGTTGGTGTATGTTAATCGTCAAGCAATGACACCCCCACATCTAAGAGTCCTTATAGGCTATGTTTTTGGGGTGTGGTACCTTGAACTTATTTTTAATGAGGTGGGGAAAATCAATCCTAGTGATATCATGTTTAACGAAAAAGTGGAGTGGTTTTGGTTGATTTCTATGAGAGTTTCTCCCTTTGAGCTTCAATTATTTAATCATCACACTTACACGATGGTGTAGAAGTCTTTGTTACTCTTTTCATTGAATTTGAAGTGCTTACTTTATGGAAAATGACATGCAAGTGTTAGGTGTAATTTATAATACTTTATTTTTGCATGTGACATGAACTAGACTTTGTTTATACACTTTTGATGATAACAAAAGTGGGAGAAAATATTGAAGATTTGGTGCATTAATTCTTATATGTGCTTATATGATCATTGGTTTAAGGAGGAGCACTAATGAATTATTGAATATGTGATATGTGTTCAAGGGGGAGCATGAAAATAGGGGGAGCATGCCATGCTTACTTTATCTCATTATTGTTCCATCTTTGCATGCTTGTATGCTAATACAACAAGTGTTATATCGTTGCATACATCCTCCCATTATCACACATCACACGCACACACATGTTACGATGTATTTTTTGGAACGTTAGTGCAAATCTTATAAAAGTTTGTCATCATCAAAAGGGTGAGATTGTTGGATACAACGTGTGTTCGATTCAACGATCGATGACTTCATGTTTGATGATAACAAACGTGTGTGAATGTTCTAATGTGTGTGCTAAGTGTTTTCAGGAGTGGCACGCTTGTAAATCTTCAAAGTGATGACTAAGTCAATTGATGGAGGAATTGCTATTCACATAGCAAATTGGAAGATGGAGAAATTGCTATTCATATAGCAACTTGGACTTGGTCAAAGTGATGGAGATTATAGCTACAAGTATTGGACCAAGTCAAATTGGAGAGGATCCTACCCAAATCAATTTAAGATTGATTTATATCCACTTTACCATTCAAATCCTATTCCAACATGGAAAGAGATGGAGACTTATTCAAAGAGCAATCTAATGGGGATTGGAACAAATCAATTTGGATTGATTCAAATCAATTAAAGATTCTATTCTAATCCTAATCCCATTAGTATTGCAATGAGATCAAATAGAATCCCTCTAAATCTCTTACTCCTATCTCCATTAGGATTTCTCCTTAGCCACAACTTCTCCATCCCCTTTCTTATATAAACCAAGCAATCAATGAGGCTAATTGTTGCGGCATACACCAAGAGAAGGGCTCGGCCATATTGAAGACCCAAGGCAAAATTGTTGCAGCCAACAAAAAAACTCCAAGGTATGCAAAACCCCTAATTTCCTAGCATCCCTAATGCTGCAACGTGCTAAGCTAAAAGCCTTCTAGACACAACTACATATAGCCACAAGTCCTAAACTCATATCATATTCCCAAGGCCAAAGCTCCTCCTTCACCTTGCGCAAGACATCAAAGAGCTAGCCCTAGAACCTATCTCCTCAAGCTCGGCCGCAAGTTACTCCCATAGCCATATCCTTCACCTTGCGCAAGTCAACAAAGATGCCCTCTTCACCCTTACACAAAGCTCAAGCCTTCATCATCTTACACCATTGCAAAAGAAGGGGAGGATCAACATCATCAAGCAACTTCCAAGGGTTCAGAGCTAGCCACAACATCCTTGAAGAGCCCTAGCCCTAGCCGCAACATCCTTAAGGAGACCCATGGCCGCAAGCTGCTAGCGAGGAGGAAAGGCCATTGCCCCAAGTTGCATCACCCAAGTACCAAGGAGAGGCTACTGCGCTCATTGCTGCTGCACCAAGGGAGGCTGTTATGCACACTGCTGCCGCACTGCTGGGGGACTACGCTTGCAATGCTGATACACCAAGGGGGACTGCACGCGCACTGCTGCTGCCACAGCTAGAAGAGGCCGACCACTGGGGTTCTTCATCATAAGTTGCAAGCCACCAAGGCCAAAGTTCATTGCCGTAACTTGAGTTGTTGAGGAGACGAGAGACGAGACTTCAACATCTGGCCAGACGAGAGCTGTCCCGTGCTGAGTGACGGAGACGACAACGACTACACAAAACTTAGATTTCTAAACTCTTACTATTATTTTTGTTTAGTATTATTTGATCTCCATAGGAGAAACTTTACTGTTCACTTGTGATACTTTGGGGTCTTGTCTAGTGGTGGTCTAGACAAGAGGAACTTAATGGGTGTCGTCAAGTGAGAGAATATATTAGGATTGATAGTATTGAACACGGTGAGTGGGGTACTGAGCCTGGTGAGTGTAGAGATGTTGGTTCTCTAGTTATTAATGTTGTGAATGTACACTATTAATATAATATTTGCTTTCGGGGGCTAGACGTATGTTGTGGTGACGACCGAACCAGGGTAAATCTGCTGTGCATCTGTGATTGCTTTTTATTTACTTTGAATCTGCTATAACTGCATGTGATTGCTCGTGGGTTGCACGAGAATTTTTAATAGCTTATTCACCCCCCTCTAGGCTTAGATCCAGATCCAACAGCCCAAGCTCAGGAAAATCCGCAAAAATATCCGTTGGAACCGGGTGATCGCCATCTGCAACTGGAACACAATAGAAGATAGAATTAGGTCAAAAAGCATATCAATTAATAAAAAGATCGCCATCTACAACTGAAAAATAAGATAGGACAAATTTAGGCTAGAAAAATCATATCAATTAATAAAAGATCCATAACTTTCAGAAAATGTAGAAAATAGCACCAAGCTTGGAAAATGATATATAAAAATCTTTTAAGTTGAAGATGGCGATATCCTGGTTATAAGGACATTTATATAGATGAAGATGGAGATTTCTCTGTTTCGAATTTTGTCTTCTCTGATATCATTTAATAAAACAATCCATATATTCCAAAAAATGTGGAAAATAACCCGAAGCTCAGAAATATCCTCAAAAATGTCTGTTAGAACCGGGAGATCACCAACTTCAACTGGAAAATAAGAGAAGACAGAATTTGGCCAAAAAATCATATCATTTAATAAAAAGATCCATATCTTCTAGAAAATGTGGAAAATAGCTCGGAGCTCAGAAAAATCTGCAAAAATGTCATTTGTGACCAAGAGAATGCCAATTTCAACAGAAAAATAAGAGAAGACAAAAGTAGGCAAAAAAATCGTATCATTCAATATAAAGATCGCCATCATTTAATAAAAAGATCCATATCTTCCATAGGAGAAGACAAATTTTGGTTATAAAAATCAATCATTTAATAAAAAGATCCATATCTTCCATAAAATATAGAAAATAGCCCGGAGCTCAAAAAATCCGTAAAAATGTCTGTTGGAACCAGGAAATCGCCATCTTCAACTGATAAACAACAGAAGACAAACTTAAACAAAAAAATCATATCATTTAATAAACAAATCCATATCTTCCATAAAATAAAGAAAATAGCACCGAGCTCAGAAAAACCGAAAATATGTCTGTTGAAACCGGAAGATCGCTTTGTTTGACTGAAAAATAAGAGAAGACAAAATTTGGCAATAAAAATAATATTATTTAATATAAAGATTCTTATTTTCCATAAAATATAGAAAATATCCCCTAGCTTAGAAAAATCCGCAAAAATATTCATCGGAACTGGGCGATCGCCAAATTTAAAGAAAAAAGAGAAGACAAAATTAGGCAAAAAATCATATCATTTAATAAAGCGATCGATATCTTCTAGATAGTACAGAAAATAGGCCATAGCTCAGAAAAATCCGCAAAAATATCCGTTGGATCCGGAAGATCGCCATAATCAACGAAAAAAATGAGAAGACAAAAGTAGGCCAAAAATCATATCTGTTAATAAAACGATCGATATCTTCTTGAAAAAATAGAAAATAGCCACAATGTCAGAAAAATCCGCAAAAATGTCCGTTGGAACGGGGGAGACCGCCATCTCTAAGTGAAAAATATGAGATTATAAACAAAGGTTATAAAATCATATCATTTAATAAAAAGATCTATATTCACAAGAAAACATAGAAAATAGACTCGAGGTCAAAAAAATCCGCAAAAATTTCCAATGGAACAGGGAGATCGCCATCTTCAATTGAAAAAAGAGAAGACACAATTAGTCTAGAAAAATCATATCATTTAATAAAAAGATCCATAACTTACAGAAAATGTATAAAATAGTCACATGCTCAGAAATATCAGCAAAAATGTCCGTTGGAACTGGGATATTGCTATCTTCAACTGAAAAATAATAGAAGACAAAATTAGGCTATAAAAATCATATAATGTAATAAAAAGATCCTAATCTTCGAGAAAAATATAAAATAGCACCGGGCTCACAAAAATCTGCAAAAATGTCCTTTGGAACCGATAGATCGCCATCTTCAACTGGAAAATAAGAGAAGACAAAATTAGGCCAAAATATCATATCTTTTAATATAACAATCCATATCTTCCAAAAATGGGGAAAATAGGCCGACGCTCATAAAAATCCGCAAAAATGTGTTTGGAACCGGGAGATCGCCATCTTCAACCGGAATATAAGAGAAGACAAAATTAGGCCAAAAATCATATCATTTAATAAAAAGATCGCCATCTTCAACTGGAAAATTAGAGAAGACAAATTTAGGCTAGAAAAATCATATCAATTAATTAAAAGATCTATATCTTTCATAAAATGTAGAAAATAGCACCAAGCTCAGAAATTGATATCTAAAAATCTTTTCAGTTGGAGATGGCAAGATCTCGGTTACAATGGACATTTCTATAAATGAAGATGGCGATTTTCTAGTTTCGAATTTTTTCTTCTCTTATGTTTAAGTTGAAGATGGCGATTTCCTGATTCCAACGGACATTTTTTGGTCTAATTTTGTCTTCTGTGATATCATTTAATAAAACGAGACATATCTTCCAGAAAATGTGGAAAAATCTTGAAGCTCAGAAATATCCGCAAAAATTTCCGTTGGAATCAGGACATCACAAACTTTAACTGAAAAATAAGAGAGGACCAAATTAGGCCAAAAGATCATATCATGTAATAACGATCCATATCTTTCAGAAAATGTGAAAAATACCCAGAGTTAAGAAAAATCTGCCAAAATGTCCTTTTAAGAATGCCATCTTCAACTGAAATATAAGAGAAGACAGAATTAGGCCAAAAATCATATCATTCATTTTAAAGATTGCCAACTTCAATCAGAAAATAAAAGAAAACAAATTTTGGTTATAAAAATCATATGATCTTATAAAAAGATCCATATCTTCCATAAAATGTAAAAAATAGCCAAGGAGCTCAGAAAAATCCGCAAAACATGTCCGTTAGAACCGGGATATCGCCATCTTCCACTTAAAATATTATAAGACAAACTTAAGCTATAAATATCGTATCATTTAATAAACAGATCCATATATTCCATAAAATAAAGCAAATAACACCGAGCTCAGAAAATCTGAAAAAATATCTGTTGGAACCGGGAGATTGTATGTTCAACTGAAAATAAGAGAAGACAAAATTAGGAAATAAAAATCATATCGTTCAATATAAAGATTCTTATTTTCCATAAACCGTAGAAAATATCACCGAGCTCAGAAAAATCTGCAAAAATATCCGTAGGAACCGGGAGATCGCCTAATTTAACGAAAAAAGAGAAGCCAAAATTAGGCCAAAAATCATATCATTTAATAAATTGATCGATATCGTCCAGATAATACAGAAAATATCCCAGAGCTCAGAAAAATCCACACAAATATCCATTGGAACCGGGAGATCACCATCATCAACGAAAAAAATAAGAGATGACAAAATTAGGCCAAAACACATCATTTAATAACACAATCGATATCTTCCAGAAAATAAAGAAAATAACCCCGAGTTCAGAAAAATCCGCAAAGGTGTCCGTTGGAGCTGGGAGGCTGCCATCTTTAAGTGAAAAATAAGAGAAGACAAACGTAAGCTATAAAAATCATATCATTAAATAAAAAGATCCATATCTACGATAAAAGGTAGAAAATAGTATCAAGTTCAAAAAAATCTGCAAAAATTTCCATTGGAACTAGGAGATCGCCATCTTCAATTGAAAAATAAGAGGACAAAATTAGGCTAGAAAAATCTTATCATTTAATGAAAAGATTCATATCTTATAGAAAAGGTAGAAAATAGTTCGAAGCTCAGAAATATCAGCAAAAATGTCCGTTGGAATCGGGATATCGCAAACTTCAACTAAAAAATAAGAGAAAACAAAATTAGGTAGCATAAAATCAAATAATGCAATAAAAAAGATCCATATCTTCCAGAAAATGTAGAAAATAGTTTCGAACTCAGAAAAATCCGCAAAAAATGTCCGTTGAATTGGGAGATCGTCATCTTCTATTGGAAAATAAGACAAGAAAAAATTAGGCCAAAATATCATATTATTTAATAAAACGATCCATATCTTCCAAAAATATGGAAAATAGGCCAGAGCTCAGAAAAATTCGCAAAAAATGTCCGTCGGACCTGGGAGATAGCCATCTTCAACTGGAATATAAGAGAAGACAAAATTAGGCCAAAATATCATATCATTTAATAAAAAGATCGCCATCTTCAACTAGAAAATAAGAGAAGACAAATTTAGGCAAGAAAAATCATATCAATTAATTAAAAGATCCATATCTTTCACAAAATGTATAAACTAGCAACTAGCTCAGAAAATGATATATAAAAATCTTTTTAGTTGAAGATGGCTATATCCTGGTTACAACGGACATTTTTATAGATGAAGATGACGATTTTTCGGTTTCGAATTTTGTCTTCTCTTATATTTTAGTTGAAGATGGCGATTTCTCGGTTCCAGCGGACATTTTTTGGCCGAATTTTGTCTTCTCTGATATCATTTAATAAAACAATCCATATCTTCCAGAAAATGTGGAAAATCGCATTGGGCTTAACAATCTGCAAAAAATGTTCGTTGGAACCGAGAGATCACCATCTTCATCTGAAAAATATGAGAAGACAAAAGTAGGCCCAAAAATCATATCATTTAAATAAATTCATATCTTCTAAAAAATTTAGAAAATCTGCAGGCACTCAGAAAAATCTTCAGAAAGATCCGTTCGAACCGGGAGATCGCCATCTTCAACTTAAAAGTAAGAGAAGACAAAATTAGGCCAAATATCATATCATTTAATAAAAAGGTTCATATCTTTCTGAAAAATGTAGAAAATTTTCATGATCTCAAAAAAAACCGCTAAGATGTCCATTGGTACCGTGAGATCGCCATCTTCAACTGAAAAATAAGAAAAGACATAATTAGGCTATAAAAATCATATCAATAATATAAAGATGCAAATTTTATAGAAAATGTAGAGAATAGTCCGGAGCCCAAAAAATTCACAAAAATGTTCGTATGAATATGAGATTGCCTTCTTTATCAAAAAAAAATAAGAGAAGTGAAAATAAGGCCAAAAAATTATATCATTTAATAAAAAGATTCTCATCTTCCAGAAAATGTAGAAAAATAGCCTCGAGCTAAGAAAAATCCGATAAAATGTCTGTTGGAACCAGGAGATCGCCATCTTCAACTTAAAAATAATAGAAGACAAACTTAATCTATAAAAATCATATTATTTAATAAAAAGATCCATATATTCCATAAAATAAAGAAAATAGCACCGAGCTCAGAAAAATCCGAAAAAAATATCCGTTGGAACTGGGAGATCCCTATGTTCAACTGAAAAAAAGAGAAGACAAATTTAGGGTATAAAATCATATCATTTAATATAAAGATTCTTATCTTCCTGAATATGTAGAAAATAGCCCCATACTCAGAAATATCCGCAAAAATTTCCGTTGGAACCGGAAGATCGCCCTCTTCAACGGAAAAGTAAGAGAAGACAAAATTAGGCTTCAAAAATCATATAATGTAATAAAAAACTACATAACTTCAAGAAAATGTAGAAAATAGCCCCGAGCTCAGAAAAATATGCAAACAATGTCCGTTGGAATAGAGAGATCGCCATATTCAACTGAAAAATAAGAGGATACAAAATTAAGCCAAAAATCATATCATTTAATAAAAAGATACATATCTTCCAGAAAATGTAGAAGTAGCCAGAGCTCAGGAAAATCTGTAAAAATGTCTGTTGGAACTGGGTGATTGCCATCTGCAGCTGGAACATAAGAGAAGACATAATTAGGCCAAAAAAATCATATTATTTAATTAAAAGATCGACATCTACAACTGAAAAATAAGAGAAGACAAATTTAGGCTAGAAAAATCATATCAATATATAAAAAGATCCATATCTTTCATAAAAGGTAGAAAATAGCACCAAGATCAGAAAATGATATATAAAAATCTTTTCAGTTGATGATGGCGATATCCTGGTTACAATGACATTTATATAGATGAAGATGGGGATTTTCTGGTTCCGAATTTTGTCTTCTCTTGTATTTTAGTTGTAGATGGAGATTTTCCAGTTCCAATGGACTTTTTTTGGCCTAATTTTGGCTTTTCTGATATCATTTAATAAAACAATTCATATATTCCGAAAAATGTGGAAAATAACCCGGAGCTCAGAAATATCCGCAAAAATGTTCGTTGGAACTCGGAGATCACCAACTTAAACTAGAAAAATAAGAGAAGACAAAATTTGGCCAAAAATCATCATTTAATAAATCAATCCATATCTTCCAGAAAATGTCGAAAATAGCCCGGATATCAGAAAAATCTGCAAAAAATTTCCGTTGGGACCGAGAGACTGCCATCTTCGACTGCAATATAAGAGAAGACAAAATTAGGCAAAAAAAATTGTATCATTCAATATAAAGCTCACCATCTTTAACTGAAAAATAAAAGACAAATTTTGGTTATAAAAATCATATCATTTAATAAAAAGATCAATATTTTCCATAAAATGTAGAAAATAGCCCGTAGCTCAAAAATCTGTAAAGATGTCCCTTGGAACTCAGGGTGGCCAATGGGCTGGCCCAGCCTGTTGCCTGCCATGCTTTGTCCGGCCCCGGGCCAGCCCGCGGCCCGGCCCAAAAAAAGAGTTTTTTTAAAAATAAAAAAATCAAAAAATTCTGAAATTTTTTTGTTAACTACGTACAGTTAATAAAAAATGTTCTAAATAAGAAAAAAAAAGTTAAGAAGTATATAAAATTTTTAAAAAATTTACAATATTATAGAAACATATTTTAAAAGGTTAAGAATTTTATAAATTGAAGTATATTTAATATAACATTATCAAAAAGTCAAAATGAAAAAAATTGAAGTATACAATTTTTAAGAAATGGTAAGAATTGAAGTATATTTCTAATTAAATCTATATTATTGAAAAAAGATATTTAAGCCCAAAATTCACGAAGGTCCCAGGTTGAACCTTTAAATTTCATTAATTAAATTTTTTTTTTGGGGGGGGGACTTACATTGGCCAGCCTTACCCCTCAGACTATGACCAAAATCTAGGACTTCTGAATGCAACAATACAAGAAAAAAATAAAATCATTCATCTTCTTCCTCAGAGTCTTCCGAAAGGTCCTGTTTATCTTGCGAGCGGTTTTCAGCATGAAACCAATCCTTTGCATATATCTCTGCTTCAACTATATCTTCTTTAAGCCTTGATCTCATGTCACTCAGAACCCGGCCATTTGCACTAAAAGCAGACTCAGACACAAAGTAGAAATAGGAACTGATAACATATCACGAGCCATAATGGTCAGAATTGGAAACCTATGTTCATACATTTTCCACCATTCTAAAATGTCAAAATTTTCATCATCCAATTCAAACTCAGTAAAAGGAAAAGTAATTTCTAAATACTTGGACAACTCATTAGACGAACTTTCTGTAGCTGCGGTTTTTTGTTTTTTCTTCCCCATAATCTGTCGGAGTTTGCATGTAATATTAGAACTAGCAGGAACAGAAGAAGTGTGTGATGAACTACCATATCTAGCCTCATACGTCGCAAAAAGGACACTTAAGCTATTTTTAAAAGTGGTATGCATAAAACAAATACCATAACGTTTAGGGCCACTTTCAACTTAATACCCTGAACATTTAAGTCATACACAATAGTACCTTTTTGGGTTTTTTGGTTAAATTATACCCGTTTTGCACTTGATCTTATTCCCAAAAGAAAATACCCTAACGTTTGGGGTATCTTTCAAAAAAACCCAAATCCCACCAATACCTCGGGGGGGACGCCCCCTACTATTTTCGGGGGGGGAGGGGGGCGCCCCCCTCCCCCTCCACCTCAGGCGAGGAGGGAGGGGGAGGGGGTGCCGCCCCCTCCCCCTGTTTTCGGGAGGGAGGGGCGGCTCCCCCTCCCCTCCACCTCAGGTGAGGAAGGGGGAGGGGGCGCCCGCCCCGTCCCCCTCCGCCTCGATCAAGGAGGGAGGGGGAGGGGGTGCACCCCTCCCCACCCACTGTTTTCAGGGGGGAGGGGGAAGGGAGCGCCGCCCCCTCCCCATCTGCCCCAAGCGAGGAGGGGGAGGGGGCGCCACCCCCTCGCCACCCCCTGTTTTTTGGGGGGAGGGGCGGTGCCCCCTCTCCCTCCGCCTCAGTCGATGAGGAGGGGGTGGCGCCCCCCTCCGCCTCAGTCGAGGAGGAGGGGAGGCGGCGTCGCCCCCTCCCCCTGTGATTTGGGTATTGGTGGGATTTGGGTATTTTTTTGAAAGATACCCAAACGTTAGGGTATTATTTTTTTGAATAAGGTCAAGGGCAAAACGGGTATAATTTAACAAAAAACTCAAAAAGGTACTGTTGTGTATGACTTAAATGTGCAGGGGATTAAGTTGAAAACGACCCCAAACGTTAGGGTATTTTTTGTGAATACCCCTTTTTAAAATTCATTATATTATTATCAACTTCAAATATCGTGTTTTCATATAAGGTTTCTAATAATCCAATTACTAATTCATCTTTAAACTGTGGATCAAAAACCTTAGATAATGAGTAATCCATTTCTTCTACCATAGGTTGAAGACGAAGGGTAGTGGTCGTAGTGTCGCTATAACTCGCTAAAGTGTCTGAAATGATAACTAATTGACCAAGGCCTAAAATGGATGTTGAGTAATACACACCCGAGAATTTGTTTGTAGCAATATAAAAACCCTCAAAAAATTTACCAAGCTGCTCAATCGTTTTCCACTCATACTTAGTAATGTTGTAATCAGAGTCATATGGAATGTTTGTACTAACAAAATAACTAAGCTGAATCTTGTTTTTAAGCATGCAACGCATCATAAGATACGTTGAATTCCACCTATGTGGACCACTAAATTTAAAATTTCGGTAAGGAAGTTGGCTATTTCTACATACTTCTTTGAACAAATTTCTCCTATTGGCAGAAGACTGTATGTATTACTTAAGGTTCCTATCTTTTTCTAACCAAGCAGTAGCATATTTTAGCGCATCTTGTACTATCAAATTCTAGATGTGACAAGCACATCGGTGATGAAATAAAATACCATCAAGATCAGGGTTCAGTTGTCTTTTTTTAAAATGTTATTGCTTTTGTATTGTTAGATGCATTATCAAGTGTAAAGGAAATGATTTTTTCAGAAATAGCATACTCGCGAATAACAGTCATAATCACATTAGCAATGACAACACCGGTATGAGCATGTTCTAACAATTTAAAACCGATAATCATCTTGTGAATAACATAGTCGTGGTCTACGTAATGTGACGTAACACATAAGTAGGATAACCCCCATTTTGTTATTCATACGTCGGATGTTAAAGCTATTCTAGATGTTAAGGCTGCAAAAGTTTGTATAATTTTATCTTTGCCAGCTTGAAAAGCTGCCATATCATCTCTTCTAAGAGTGTTTCTAGGCACTCTTCTAAATGCAGGGTTCAGAGCAATTGGTTAAACCGTTCTAATGAGGGGCTTTCCCCATAACTAAAGGGTAATTCTTGGCATAGAACTAGTCTACCCATCTCCTTTCGCATTGTATCAGAAGAATATGAGAAAGTAGATAGAGAGCTAGATGTAGCTGTTAAGTTTAAAGTTGTCTGTCTAGCATCTTTTTGTGAGCATCTGAGTGTCTTTTCAGGTGTGTTGTGCCATCTTTAGCTGCACCAACGAAATCTGCTCTACAGATTTTGTAAACAGCCCTAAGTCCTTTATCAGGTAATGTTTTAAGTGTATAGTTTTCCCAAACCGTAGATTTCTGTTTTCTGGTTTGGGTTGCTTGTGTGGAAGTGGGGCCAGTAGTAGTAGTAGTATGTGCAGGGGGTTGAAGTGTGTGCAGAAGAAGAAACCCCTGGAGTACCCATTATGGGGCTAGGGTGATTACTATCGTTCCAATCTTGTACAGTTGGTGACGTTTTCGAAAAGTTCGGTGATTTGATAGGGTTGTTCAGCATATTTTGATAATATCCATATTCTTCCGTATTAAAATTAACGTTAACGTGTCTACGTGGGTTGTTTGATACTGACATTATGCTAATGTAACAATAAAATGTACCTGTTTGCAGTTAAAGCAAAGATGCAAAGAGGTAAGGATGCAGAGAGGTATCAGCTGGATACCGAGACTCAAGGAGGTAGCAGACGGAGCTTGAAAGTTGAGATGCAGAGAGATAGCAGCCGGATCTTGAGAGCGACGTCAGTTGAGATCAAGAGCTTGAGATTTGAGAAGAATTTGAGAGTAGAGATGTTTAGAATTGTGAAGAAAATGTTATGAATTGGTGGGGGTACTTATAGGAATTTTTAGGCCAAAAAGACCAAAATAACCCTCCAATATGACCGTTTTATGGCTGTTGGGTAAGTTTTTTTGGTCTTTTTGGCCAAAATGACCAAAATACCCCCCATTTGACCGTTTATAGCTGTTGGGGGGGTTTTGGGTCAATTTTGGCCAAAATACCCCTAATTTTGGCTGAAAATCCAAGCAGACCGCCCCGCGTTCTGCAGCGGAAAAGGCAGACGGGCCGAGATGGCCCGGCGCGTGGCGGGCCGCCGGGCCGGTCCGACTCGGCCCGTCGGGCTGGGGGAAATGCACGGCCCGCACTTCGGGCCGGGCCAGGTCAACGGCCCAGTCAACCTTGATCGGGACGGGCCAGGGAGCTTCCGGGCTTCCGGGCCTTTTGGCCACCTTGACTTGGAACCGAGAAATCGACATCTTCAACTTAAATACAATAGAAGACAAACTTATGCAATAAAAATGATATCATTTAATAAACAGATCCATATCTTCCATGAAATAAATAAAATAACACCGAGCACAGAAAATCCGAAAAAATGTCCGTTGGAACCGGGAGATCGCTTTGTTCAAGTGAAAAATAAGAGAAGAGAAAATTTGGCAATAAAAATAATATCATTTAATATAAAGATTCTTATTATCCATAAAATATAGAAAATATCCTTGAGCTTAGAAAAATCCGCAAAAATATCTTCGAAACTGGGAGATCGCTAAATTTAACGAAAAAAGGAAGATAAAATTAAGGAAAAAAATTATATCATTTAATAAAACGATCGATATCATCAAGATAATACAGAAAATAGGACATAACTCAGAAAAATCTGCAAAATTATCCGTCAGATCTGGAAGATCGCCATATTCAACGAAAAAAATAATAAGAAAAGAAAAAATTTGGCAAAAATCATATCATTTAATAAAACGATCGATATCTTTCTAAAAATACAAAAAAACCCTGAGGTCAGAAAAATCCGCAAAAATATCTGTTGGAACTGGGAGACTGCCATCTCCAAGTGAAAAATAAGAGAAGATAAATAAAGGCTATAAAAATCATATCATTTAATAAAAAGATCCATATCGACAATAAAACATAGAAAATAGCCTCGAGGTCAGAAAAATCCACAAAAAATTTCCATTGGAACCGGGAGATCGCCATCTTCAATTGAAAAATAAGAGAAGACACAATTAGTCTAAAAAATCATATCATTCAATAAAAAGATCCATAACTTACAGAAAATGTATAAAATAGTCCCGAGCTCAGAAATATCGACAAAAATATCCGTTGAAACAGGGATATTGCCATCTTCAATTGGAAAATACGAGAAGAAATAATTAGGCTAAAATATCATATCATTTAATAAAACGATCCATATCTTCCAAAAATGTGGAAAATAGGCCGAAGCAAAGAAAAATTCGCAAAAATATCCATTGGAACCAGGAGATCACCATCTTCAACTGGAATATAAGAGAAGGCAAAATTAGGCCAAAAAATCAGATCATTTAATAAAAAGATCCATATTTTTCATAAAATGTATAAACTAGCACCAAGCTCAGAAAGTGATATATAAAAATCTTTTCAGTTGAAGATGGCAATATCCCGGTTACAACAGATATGTTTATAAATGAAGATGACGATTTCCATGTTCCGAATTTTGTCTTCTCTTATATTTTAGTTGAAGATGGAAATTTCTCGGTTCCAACGGACATTTTTTGGCCTAATTTTGTCTTCTTTGATATCATTTAATAAAACATTCCATATCTTCCAAAAAAGTGGAAAATAGCCCAGAGCCCAGAAATATCCGCAAAAATTTCTGTTGGAACCGGGAGATCGCCATCTTCAAATGGAAAATAAGAGAAGACAAAATTAGGCCATAAAATCATATCATTGAATAAAACGATCCATATCTTCCAGAAAATGTGGAAAATAGCCCGAAGCTCAAAAAAGCCCGCAAAAATGTATGTTGGGACCGAGAGAAGGCCATCTTCAACTGAAATATAAGAGAAGACAAAATTAGGCCAAAAAAATCATATCATTCAATATAAAGATCGCCATCTTCTACCGGAAAATAAGAGAAGACAAACTTAGGTTATAAAAACCATATCATTTAATAAACAAATCCATATCTTTCATAAAATGTATAAAATAGCCCGAAACTCAGAAAAATATGCAAAAATGTCTGTTGGAACCGGGAGATCGCCATATTCAAACTAAAAATAATAAAAGACAAACTTAAGCTATAAAAATTATATCATTTAATAAAAAGATACATATCTACAATAAAAATGTAGAAAATAATATCGAGTTCAGAAAGTCCGCAAAAATTTTGGTCGGAACTGGGAGATCGCTATCTTCAAATGAAAAATAAGAGAAGACAAAATTAGGCTAGAAAAATCAATCATTTAATGAAAAGATTCACATCTTACAGAAAATGTAGAAAATACTTTCGATCTCAGAAAAATCGGTAAAAATGTCCGTTAGAACTGGGATATCGCAAGCGTCAACAGAAAAATAAGATAAAACAAAATTAGGCAACAAAAATCAAATAATGTAATAAAAATACATATCATCCAGAAAATGTAGAAAGTAGTTTCGAGCTCAAAAAAATCCGCAAAATGTCTGTGGGAACCGGGAGATTGCCATCTTCACTGGAGAATAAGAAAAGACAAAATTAGGAAAAAAAATATCGTATCATTTAATAAAACGATCCATATATTCCAAAAAATGTGGAAAAATAGGCCGGAGCTCAGAAAAATCCGCAAAAATGTCCATTGGAACCAGGAGATTGCCATCTCCAACTGGAATATATGTGAAGAAAAATTATGCCAAAATATTATATCATTTAATAAAAAGATCGCCATCGTCAATTAGAAAATAAGAGAAGACAAATTTAGGCTAGAAAAATCTTATCAATTAATAAAAAGATCCATATTTTTCATAAAATGTGTATACTAGCACCAAGCTCAGAAAATGATATATAAAAATATTTCCAGTTGAAGATGGCGATATTCCGGTTACAACAGACATTTTTATAGATGCAGATGACGATTTCCCGGTTCCAAATTTTGTCTTCTCTTATATTTTAGTTAAAGATGTCGATTTCCCAGTTCCAACGGACGTTTTTTGGCCTAATTTTGTCTTCTCTGATATCATTTAATAAGACATTCCATATCTTTCAGAAAATGTGGAAAATAGCACGGAGCTCAGAAATATCCTCAAAAATTTCCTTTGGAACCAGGAGATCGCCAACTTCAACTGGAAAAATAAGAGAAGACAAAATCTGGCCAAAAGTTCATATCATTTGATAAAACGATCCATATCTTCCAGAAAATGTGGAAAATAGCCCGAAGGTCAGAAAAATCCGTAAAAATATCCGTTGGGACCGAGAGAATGCCATCTTCAACTTAAATGTAAGAGAAGACAAAATTAGGACAAAAAAATCATATCATTCAATATAAAGATCGCCAAATTTAACGAAAAAAGAGAAAACAAAATTAGGCCAAAAAATCATATCATTTAATAAGATAATCGATATCTTACATATAATATAGAAATAGCACAGAGCTCAGAAAAATCCGCAAAAATATCTGATGGAACCGGGAGAACGCCATCCTCAACGAAAAATAAGAGAAGGAAAAATTACGCCAAAAAAATCTTATCTTTAGATTAAACGATCGATATATTCCAGAAAATAAACAAAATAGTCTCGAGGTCAGAAAAATCTGCAAAATTGTCTGTTGGAACCGGGAAACCGCCATCTTCAAGTGAAAATAAGAGAACCCAAAATTATACAAGAAAAATCATATCATTTATTAAAAAGATCCATATCTTCTAGAAAATGTAGAAAATAGCCCAAACTCAGAAAAATATGTAAAAATGTTCGTTGGAACCGAAAGATAGCCATATTTAACTGAAAAGTAAAAGTAGACAAAATTAAACCAAAAAATCATATCATTTAATAAAAATATACATATCTTCCAGAAAATGTAGAAATTGGCTCGAGCTCAGAAAAATCCGCAAAATAAGAGAAGACAACATTAGGCTATAAAAATCATACCATTTAATAAAAAGATTCATATCCTATAGAAAACGTAAAAATACGCTCGATCTCAGAAAAGTAAGCAAAAATGTCTGTTCGAACCGAGAGGTCGCCAACTTCAACTGAAAAATAAGAGAAGACAAAACTAGCTATAAAAATAACAGATTTCAATACAAAAGATCCATATCTTCTAGAAAATCAAGAAAATAGTCCCGAGCTCAAGAAAAATATGCAAAAATGTCCGTTGGATTCGAGAGATTGCCATCTTCAACTAAAAAAATAAGAGAATACAAAGTAGGCCAAAAATAATATCATTTAATAAAAATATTCATATCTTCCACAAAATTTAGAAAATAGCACAGTGCTTAGAAAAATCAGCAAAACTATTTGTTGCAACCAGGAGATCACCATCTTCAACTGAAATATAAGAGAAGAGAAACTTAGTTTATATAAATCATATAATTTAATAAAGCATACATATCTTCCAGAAAATGTGAAAAATAGCCATGAGCTTAGAAAAATCTACAAAAATATCCAATGAAACCAGGAGATCACCATCTTCAACTGAAAAATCAGAGAAAACAAAATTAGGATTTAAAAATCATATCATTTAATATGAAGATTCATTTCTTTCGAAAAATGTAAAAATAGCCCCGAGCTCAGAAAAATCCACAAAAATGTCTGTTGGAATCGGGAGATCGACATCTTCAACTTAAAAAGAAGAGATGACAAAATTTGGCAAAAAAATCAAATCATTTACTAAAACGATACATCTCTTGCAGAATATGTAAAAAAAATCATATCATTAATATAAATCGCCTTATTTAACTGGAAAATAAGAGAAGACAAACTTAAGATATAAAAATCATATCATTTAATAAAAAGATGCATATCATCCTAAAATGTAGAAAATAGCACGGAGCTTAATCCACAAAAATGTCCGTTGGAACCAAAAGATCACCATCTTCAGCTGCAAAATAAAAGAAGACAAAATTTGGCTACAAAAACCAGATAACATTTAATCAAAAGATTCATATCTTCAATAAAATGTTGAAAATAGCCCGGAGCTCAGAAAAATCCGTAATAATTTCTGTTGGAATAGGAAGATAGCAATATTCAGCTGAAAAATAAGAGAAGACAAAATTAGGATATAAAGTTCGTATCATTTAATAAAATGATCCATATCTACCAGAAAATGTGGAAAATAGCACGAGGCTTAAAAATCAGCAAAAATGTCTGTTGGAATCAGAAGATTGCCATCTTCATCTGAAAAATAAGAGAAGACAAAAATAGGTCCAAAAATCGTATCATTTAAAAAATTCATATCATCCCAAAAATTTAGAAAATGGCCAGGCGCTCAGAAAATTCTTAAAAAATGTCTGTTGGAACAGGGAGATCGCCATCTTCAACTGAAAAGTAAGAGAAGACAAAATTAGGCCAAAAAATCATATCGTTTAATAAAAAAGGTTAGTATCTTTCATAAAGTGTAGAAAATACTCCCGATCTCAGAAAAACCCGTTATGATGTCAGTTGGTACCGAGAGATCGCCATCTTCAACTGAAAAATAAGAGAAGACAAAATTAGGCTATAAAAATCATATCATTTAATATAAAGATGCAAATTTTATAGAAAATTTAAAGAATAGTACGAAGCTAAAAAATCCACAAAAATGTTCATAGGAACATGAGATTGACATCTTTATCGAAAAAATAAGAGAAGTGAAAATAAGGCCAAAAAGCTTGTCATTTAATAAAAAGAGTCACTTATTCTAAAATATGTCGAAAAACAGCCCCCAACTTAATAAAATCCGGAAAAATGTCCGTTGGAACCGGGGATCGCCATCTTCAACTTAAAAATAATAGAAGACAAACTTACGCTATAAAAATCATACCATATAATAAAAAGATCCATATCTTCTATAAAATAAAGAAAATAACATCGAGCTCAGAAAAATCCGAAAAAAATATCCGTTGGAACTGAGAGATCGTTATGTTCAACTGAAAAATAAGAGAAGACAAATTTATGGTATAAAAACCATGTAATTTAATAAAAATATTCTTATCTTCCTGAAAATGTAGATAACAGCCCGAACTAAGAAATATCTGTAAAACTTTCTATTGGAACCGAAAGATCGCCCTCTTCAACTGAAAAAAAGAGAAGACAAAATTAGGCTACAAAAATCATATAATGTAATGGAAAAACTACATAACTTCCAGAAAATATAGAAAATAGCCCCAAGCTTAGAAAAATATGCAAAATAATCCATTGGAACAGAGAGATCGCCATATTCAACTGGAAAATAAGAGAAGACAAAATTCAGCCAAAAACCATATCTTTTAATAAAAAGATACATATCTTCCAGAAAATGTAGAAGTAGCCCGATCTCAGAAAAATCCACAAAAATGTCATTTGGAACCGGGTGATCGCCATCAGCAACTGGAACATAAGATAAGACAGAATTAGGTTAAAAATCATATCATTTAATAAAAAGATCCCCATCTACAACTGAAAAATAAGAGAAGACAAATTTAGGTTAGAAAATTCATATCAATTAATAAAAAGATCCATATCTTTCATAAATTGTAGAAAATAGCACCAAGCTCAGAAAATAAAATATAAAAATCTTTTTAGTTGAAGATGGAAATACCATGGTTACAAGGACATTTATATAGATGCAGATGGTGATTTCCCGGTTCCGAATTTTGTCATCTCTTTTATTTCAATTGAAGATGGCGATTTCCCGGTTCCAACGGACATTTTTTGGCCTATTTTTGTCTTCTCTAATATCATTTAATAAAATGGTCCATATTCCAGAAAATGTGAAAAATAACCCCGAGCTCTGAAATATTCGCAAAAATGTCCATTGGAACCGGGATATCACCAACTTCAACTAGAAAAATAAGAGAAGACACATTTTGGCCAAAAAAATCAAAGCATTTATTAAAACGATCCATATCTTCCAAGAAAATGTGGAAAATATCCCGGAGCTCATAAAAATCCATAAAAATGTCATTTGGGGTCGAGAGAATGCCATCTTCAACTGAAATATAAGAGAAGACAAAGTTAGGCAAAAAATCATATCATTCAATATAAAGATCGCCATCTTTAACTGAAAAATAAGAGAAGACAAATTTTGGTTATAAAAATCATATGATTTAATAAAAAGATCCATATTTTCCATAAAATGTAGAAAATAGCCTGGAGCTCAAAAAATCCGCAAAAAATGTCTGTTGGAACCAGGAAATCGCCACCTTCAACTTAAAAACAATTGAAGACAAACTTAAGCAATAAAAATCTTATCATTCAATAAACAGATCCATATCTTCCATAAAATAAAGAAATTAGCACCATGCTCAGAAAATCCGAAAAATGTCCGTTGGAACTGAGAGATTGCTTTGTTCAACTGAAAAACAAGAGAAGGCAAAATTTGGCAATAAAAATAATATCATTTAATACATTGATTCTTATTTTCCATAAAATATAGAAAATATCTCCGAGCTTAGAAAAATCTGCAAAAATTTTCGTTGGAACTGGGAGATCGCTAAATTTAACGAGAAAAATAGAAGACAAACTATCAATATCTTCCAGATAATACAAAAAATAGCACATAGCTTAGAAAATCTGTAAAAATATCCGTCAGATCCGGAAGAGCGTCATAATCAACGAAAAAAATAAGAGAAGACAAAATTAGGCCAAAAATCATATCATTTAATAAAACGATCGATTTCTTTCAAAAAATACAGAAAATAGCCCCAAGGTCAGAAAAATCCCGAAAAATTTCCGTTGGAACTGGGAGACCGCCATCTCCAAGCCAAAAATAAGAGAAGATAATCAAAGGCTATAAAAATCATATCATTTAATAAAAATATCCATATCGACAATAAAACGCGAAAAATAGACTCGAGGTCAGAAAATCTGCAAAAACTTACATTGGAACTGGAAGATCACCATTTCCAATTGAAAAACAATAGAAGACATATTTAGTCTAGAAAAATCATATCATTTAATAAAAAGATCCATAACTTATAAAAAATGTATAAAATCGTCCCGAGCTCAGAAATATAGGCAAAAATGTCTGTTGGAACTGGGATATAGCCATATTCAACTGAAAGATAAGAGATGACAAAACTAGGCTACAAAAATCATATAATGTAATAAAAGAACCATATCTTCGAGAAAATTTATAAAATAGCACCGTGATCATAAAAATCCTCAAAAATGTCTTTGGAACCGAGAGATCGCCATCTTCAACTGGAAAATAAGAGAAGACAAAATTATGCCAAAATATCATATCATTTAATAAAACGATCCATATCTTCCAAAAATGTGTAAAATATGCCAGAGCTTAGAAAAATCCGCAAAAATGTATGTTGGAACCGGGAGATCGTCATCTTCAACTGGAATATAAGAGAAGACAAGATTAGGCCAAAAATAATATCATTTAATAAAAAGATCGCCATCTTCAACTGGAAAATAAGAGAAGACAAATTTAGTCTAGAAAAATTATATCAATTAATAAAAAGATCCATATCTTTCATAAATGTAGAAAATAGCACCAAGCTTAGAAATTGATAAATAAAATTGTTTTAAGTTGGAGACGGCGAGATCCCGATTACAATAGACATTTTTATAGATGAAGATGGCAATTTCCTGGTACCGAATTTTGTCTAAATATTTCAGTTGAAGATGGCAATTTCCCGGTTCTAACAGACATTGTTTGGCTTAATTTTGTCTTCTCTGATATCATTTAATAAAATGAGACATATCTTCCAGAAAATGTGGAAAAATCTCGGAGTTCGGAAATATCCACAAAAATTTCCGTTGGAACCGGGACATCGCCAATTTCAACTGGAAAAATAAGCGAGGACCAAATTAGGCCAAAAAATCATATCATTTAATAAAACGATCCATATCTTCCAGAAAATGTGGAAAATGGAGCTTAGAAAAATCCGTAAAATATCCTTTGGGACCTAGAGAATGCCATCTTCAACTGAAATATATGAGAAGACAGAATTAGGCCTAAAAATTATATCATTCATTATAAAGATCACCAACTTCAATTGGAAAATAAAAGAAGACAAACTTTGGTTATAAAATTCATATGATTGTATACAAAGATCAATATCTTCCATAAAATGTAGAAAATAGCCCAGAGTTCAGAAAAATCAACAAAAATGTTCGTTGGAACTGGGAGATCGCCATCTTCAATTTAAAAATAATATAAGACAAACTTTAGCTATAAAAATCATATCATTTAATAAACAGATCCTTATCTTCCATAAATAAAGAAAATAGCACCGAGCTCAGAAAATCCGAAAAAATGTCAGTTGGAACCAGGAGATCACTATGTTCAACTGAAAAATAAGAGAAGAAAAAATTAGGCAATAAAAATCATATCATTCAATATAGATATTCTTATTTTCCACAAAATGTAGAAAATATCACCGAGCTCAGAAATATCCGCAAAAATATCCGTCGGAACCAGGAGATCGCCAAATTTAATGAAAAAAAGAGAAGAAAAAATTAGGCCAAAAATTCATATCCTTTAATAGATAAGTCGATACCTTCAAGATAATACAGAAAATAACCTCGAGCTCAGAATAATCTGCCCAAATATCTTTTGGAACTGAGATCGCCATCATCAACAAAAAAATAAGAGATGACAAAATTACGCCAAAAAATCATACCATTTAATAAAACAATCGATATCTTCCGGAAAATACAGAAAATAACACCGATGTCAGAAAAATCCGTAAAAATACATGTTGGAACTGGGAGACCACCATCTTCAAGTGAAAAATAAGAGAAGACGTGTAAGCTATAAAAATCATATCATTTAATAAAAATATAAATATCGACAATAAAATGTAAAAATAACGTCGAGGTCAGAAAAATCTGTAAAAATTTCCGTTGGAACCGGGACCTCGCTATCTTCAATTGAAAAATAAGAGAAGATAAAATTAAACAAGAAAAATCATATCATTTAATGAAAAGATTCATATTTTACAGAAAATGTAGAAAATAGTTTCGAGCTCAGAAAAATCGGCAAAAATGTCTGTTGGAACCAGGATATCGCAATCTTCAATTGAAAAATAAGAGAAAACAAAATTAGGCAACAAAAACAAATAATGTAACAAAATGATTATATCTTCCAGAAAATGTAGCAAATAGTTTCGAGCTCAGAAAATTCCGCAAAATATCAGTTGGAACGGGGAGATCGCCATCTTCTAATGGAAAAATAAGAAAAGACAAAATTAGGCCAAAATATCATATCATTTAATAAAACGATTCATATCTTCCAAAAATGTGGAAAATATGTTGGAGCTCAGAAAAATCCGCAAAAATGTCCGTTGGAACCGGGAGATCGCCATCTTCATTTGGAATGTAAGAGAAGACAAAATTAGGCCAAAATATTATATCATTTAATAAAAAGATCGACATCTTCAACTGTAAAATAAGAGAAGAAAAATTTAGGCTACAAAATTAATATCAATTAATAAAAAGATCCATATTTTTCATAAAATGTATAAACTAGCACCAAGCTCAGAAAATGATATATGAAAATATTTTCAGTTAAAGACGGTGATATCCCGATTATAACAGACATTTATATAGATGAAGATGACAATTTCCCGGTTTCGAATTTTGTCTTCTCCTATATTTTAGTTGAAGATGGCGATTTCCCGGTTCCACCAGACATTTTTGGCCTAATTTTGTCATCATTGATATCATTTAATAAAACATTACATATCTTCCAGAAAATGTGGAAAATAGCCTAAAGCTCAGAAATATCCGCAAAAAATTTCGTAGGTACGGTGAGATCGCCAACTTCAACGGGAAAATAAGAGAAGACAAAATTTGGCCAAAAATCATATCATTTAATAAAACGATCCATATCTTCCAGAAAATGTGGATAATAGCCCAGAGCTCTTAAAAGTCCGTAAAAATATCCGTTGGGACCGAGAGAATTCCCATCTTCAACTGAAATATAAGTGTGGACAAAATTAGGTCAAAAATCATATCATTCAATGTAAAGATCGTCATCTTCCACGAGAACATAAGAGAAGAAAAACTGTGGTAATAAAAATCGTATCATTTAATAAAAAGATCCACATCTCACTAAAATGTAGAAAATAGCCCGGAGGTCACAAAATCCGCAATAATGACCGTTAGAACCAGGAGATCACAATCTTCAACTTAAAATTAATAGAAGACAAACTTAAACTACAAACATCATATCATTTATTAAAACGATTCATATTTTCTATAAAATAAAGAAAATAGCATCGAGCTCGGAAAATCCACAAAAAAATATCCGTTGGAACCGGGAGATCACTAATTTCAACTAAAAATAAGAGAAGAAAAATTTGGCAATAAAAACATTTTATATAATATAAAGATTTGTATTTCCCATAAAATGTAGAAAATATCCCCGAGCTCAGAAAAATCCGCAAACATATCCGTCGAAACCATGAGATCGCCAAATTTAACGAAAAAAGAGAAGACAAAATTAGGCCAAAAAATCATATCATTTAATAAGACGATCGATTTCTTACAGATAATACAGAAAATAGCACAGAGCTCAGAAAAATCGACAAAAATATCCGACGAAACCAGGAGAATGCCATCATCAACGACAAATAAGAGAAGATAAAATTAGGCCAAAATTATTTGTTTTGATAAAACGATCGATATCTTCCAGAAAATAATGAAAATAGCCTCGAGGTCAAAAAAATCCGCAAAATTGTCTGTTGGAACTGGGAAACCGCCATCTTCAAGTGAAAAATATGAGAAGGCAAAATTATGCAAGGAAAATCATATCATTTAATAGGAAAATCATATCATTTAAATAGCCCTAAACTCAGAAAAATCCACAAAAATGTCCAGTGGAACCGAAAGATCGCCATATATAAGTAAAAAATAAGAGTAGACAAAATTAAGCCAAAAAATCATATCATTGAATAAAAAGATTCAAAGCTTCCAGAAAATGTAGAAAATAGATCGGAGCTCAAAAAATCCTCAAAAATATCCGTTGGGACTGAAAGAATGCCATCTTTAATTAAATATAAGAGAAGACAAAATTAGGCCAAAATATCATATCATTAAAAATAAATATTGCCAAATTTAACTAAAAAAGAGAAGACAAAATTAGGCCAAAATATCATATCATTTAATAAGACGATCGATATCTTACATATAATACAGAAAATAGTACAGAGCTCAGAAAAATCCGCAAAAATATCCGATGGATCCAGGAGAACGCCATCCTCAACGAAAAATTAAAGAAGACAAAATTAGGCCAAAAATCGTATCTTTTGATAAAACGATCGATATCTTCCAGAAAATAAAGAAAATAGCCTCGATGTTAGAAAAATCCGTAAAATTACCTGTTGGAATTGGGATACTGCCATCGTCAAGTGAAAAATAAGAGAAGCCAAAATTATGCAAGAAAAATCATATCATTTTATAAAAAGATCCATTTCTTCTAGAAAATGTAGAAAATAGCCCCAAACTCAAAAAAAATCAGCAAAAATGTCCGTCGGAACCGAAAGATCGCCATATTCAACTAAAAAATATGAGTAGACAAAATTAAGCCAAAAAATCATATCATTTAATAAAAAGGATACATATCTTTTTAAAAAATGTAGAGCTCAGAAAAATACGCAAAATAAGAGAAGACAAAATTAGGCTATAAAAATCATATCATTTAATAAAAAGATTCATATCCTATAGAAAATGTAAAAATACACTCGAACTCAGAAAAATCTGCAAAAATTTCTGTTGGAACTGGGAGGTCGCTATCTTCAACAGAAAAATAAGAGAAGACAAAATTAGGCTATAAAAATAATAGATTTCAAAACAAAAGATCCATATCTTCTAGAAAATCAAGAAAATAGTCCTGAGCTCAGGAAAAATACACAAAAATTTTCTTTGGATCCGCAAGATCTACATCTTCAACTGAAAAAAATAAGAGAATACAAAATTAGACCAAAAATACTATCATTTAGTAAAAATATTCATATCTTCCACAAAATTTAGAAAATAGCATAGTGCTTAGAAAAATCCGCAAAAATCTACGTTGGAACCGGTAGATCGCCATCTTCAACTGAAATATAAGAGAAGAGAAACTTAGGTTATATAAATCATATAATTTAATAAAACATCCATATCTTCCAGAAAATGTGAAAATAGCCCCGATCTTAGAAAAATATGCAAAAATGTCCGATGAAACCAGGAGATCACCATCTTCAACTGAAAAATAAGAGAAGAAAAATTTTGGATTTAAAAATCATATCATTTAATATGAAGATTCAATTCTTTCAGAAAATGTAAAAATAGCCCCGAGCTCAGAAAAATCCGCAAAAATGTCTGTTGGAACTGGGAGATCGACATTCTTCAATTAAAAATAAGAGATGACAAAATTAAGCCAAAAAATCATATCATTTAATAAAATGATACTTCTGTTCCAGAATATGTAAGAAAATAGCCACGAGCTTAGAAAAATCTGTAAAAATGTCCGTTGGAACCGAGAGATCGGCAACTTGAAATGGAAAATAAGAGAAGACTAAATTAGGTCAAAAGATCATATCATTTAATAAAACAATCCATATCTTCCAGAAAAGGTGGAAAATTGCCCGAAGCTAAAAAAAATATGCTAAAATCTCCATTAGGACTGAGAGAATGCCATCTTAAATTGAAACATAATAGAAGACAAAATTAGACAAAAAAAATCATATCATTTAATATAAAGATCACATTCTTTAACTGGAAAATTAGAGAAGACAAACTTAGATATAAAAATCTCATTTAATAAAAAGATGCATATCGTCCATATATGTAGAAAATAACCCGAGCTAAGAAAAATCCCTAAAAATATCCGTTGGAACCAGTATATCGTCATCTTCTACTGGAAAAATAAGAAAAGACACAAAATTAGGCCAAATTTTCATATCATTTAATAAAACACTCCATATCTTCCCAAAATGTGGAAAATAGGCCGGAGCTCGGAAAAATCTACAAAAATATCCGTTGGAACCGGGAGATTGCCATCTTCAACCGGAATATAAGAGAAGACAAAAATAGGCCAAAATATTATATCATTTAATAAAAAGATCGCTATCTTCAACTGTAAAATAAGAGAAGATAAATTTAGGCTAGAAATAATATCAATTAATAAAAAGATCCATATTTTTAAAAAATGTATAAACTAGCACCAAGCTCAGAAAATGATATATAAAAATTTTTTAGTTGAAGATGGCGATAACCCGCTTACAACAGACATTTTTATAGATGAAGATGACGATTTTCATGTTCTGAATTTTGCCTTCTCTTATATTTTAGTTGAAGATGGCAATTTCTCGGTCCCATTTTTGGCCTAATTTTGTCTTCTCTGATATCATTCAATAAAACATTCCATATCTTCCAGAAAATGTGGAAAATAGCCAGGACCCCAGAAATATCTGCAAAAATTTCTGTTGGAACAGGGAGATCACCAACTTCAATTGGAAATAAGAGAAGACAAAATTTGGCCAAAAATCATATTATTTAATAAAACGATCCATAAAATAGCCCAGAGCTCAGAACAATCCGCAAAAATATCCTTGGGATCAAGAGAATGCCATCTTCAACTGAAATATAAGAGAAGAAAAGTTAGGCCAAAAAATCTCATCATTATATATATAGATCGAAATCTTCAATGGGAAAATAAGAGAAGAAATGCTTTAGTTATAAAATCATATCTTTTAATAAAACGATCCACATCTCACATAAAATGTAGAAAATAGCCCAGAGTAAAGAAAAATCTGCAAAATGTCTGTTAGAACCGGGAGGTTGCCATCTTCAACTTAAAAGTAATAGAAGAAAAATTTAAGCTACAATCATCATTTCATTTTTTAAAAAAGATTTATATTTACTATAAAGTAAAGGAAATAGCATCGAAATAGCATCGGCTCAGAAAATCCGCAAAAATGTCCGTTGGAATCAGGAGATCGCTAATTTCAACTAAAAATAAGAGAAGAAAAATTTGGCTATAAAAATCATATCGTTTAATATAATGATTCTTAATTTCCATAAAATGTAGAAAATATCCCCGAGCTAAGAAAAATCCGCAAAAAATATCCGTCAGAACCGGGAGATTGCCAAATTTAAATTAAAAAAGAGAAGACAAAATTAGGACAAAAAATCATTTCATTTAATACGACGATCGATATCTTACAGATAATACAGAAAATATCCCAGAGCTCAGAAAAATCCGCAGAAATATCCGATGAAACCGGGAGAACGCCATCATCAACAAAAAATAAGTGAAGACAAAACTAGGCCAAAAATCATATCTTTTGATAAAACGATTGATATCTTCCAGAAAATAAAGAAAATAGCCTCGAGGTCAAAAAATCCGCAAAATTATCTGTTGGAACTGGGAAATCGCCATCTTCAACTGAAAAATAAGAGAACCCAAAATCATGCAAGAAAAATCATATCATTCAATAAAAAGATCCATATCTTCTAGAAAATGTAGAAAATAGTCCCAAACTCAGAAAAATCCGCAAAAATGTCTGTAAGAACCAAAAGCTCGCCATATTCAACTAAAAAATAAGGGTAGACAAAATTAAGCCAAAAAAATCATATCATTTAATAAAAAGATACATATCTTCCAGAAAATGTAGAAATTGGCCCGAGCTCAGAAAAATCCGCAAAATAAGAGAAGATAAAATTAGGCTATAAAAATCATATCATTTAATAAAAAGATTCATAACTTATAGAAAATGTAAAAATACACTCGATCTCAGAAAGTCTGTAAAAAATGTCCGTTGGAACCGGGAGGTCGCCCTCTTCAATAGAAAAATAAGAAAAGACAAAATTAGGCTATAAAATAATACATGTCAATAAAAATAGTCCCGTGCTCAGGAAAAATACACACAAATGTCTGTTGGAACCGGGAGATCGCCATTTTCAACTAAAAAAAATAAGAGAATACAAAATTAGGCCAAAAATCCTATCATTTAATAAAAATATTCACATCTTCCAGAAAATTTAGAAAATAGCCCTGAGCTTAGAAAAATCAGCAAAAATATCCGTTGGAACCGGGAGATTGCCATCTTCAACTGAAATATAAGAGAAGAGAAACTTAGATTATATAAATCATTTAATTTAATAAAACATCAATATCTCCCATAAAATGGGAAAAATAGCCCCGAGCTCAGAAAAATCTGCAAAAAATGTCCGACGAAACCAGTAGATCACCATCTTCAACTGTAAAATAAGAGAGACAAAATTAGGATTTATAAATCATAAAATTTAATATGAAGATTCATTTCCTTCAGAAAAGGAAAAAAAGCCACTGCTCAGAAAAATCTGCAAAAATGTCTATTGGAACTGGGAAATCGACATCTTCAACTTAAAAATAAGTGATGACAAAATTACGCCAAAAATATATCATTTAATAAAAGATACATCTCTTCCAGAATATTAAAAAAAGCCAGGAGCTTAGAAAAATCCACAAAAATATCCGTTGGAACCGGGAGATCGCCAACTTGAATTGAAAAATAAGAGAAGACAAAATTAGGCCAAAAATCATAT
>CM061137.1:68521828-68553366 GCA_030789695.1 Scilla litardierei | reverse complement strand
AAAAAATCATAACGTTTAATAAAAAGATCCATATCTTCAATAAAATTTAGAAAATAGCCCCACGCTTAGAAAAATCCGCAAAATGTATGTGGGTACAGGGAGATCGATATCTTCAACTGATAAATAAGAGAGGACAAAATTAGGCTAAAAATCATTTCATTTAATAAAAATCCATATCTTCCATAAAATGTAGAAAATATCCCTGAGCCCAGAAAAATCCGTAAAAATGTCCATTGAAATCGGAAGACCGCCATCTTCAACTTAAAATTAATATAAGACAAACTTAAGATATAAAATTGTATCATTTAATAAACAGATCCATATCTTCCACAAAATAAAGAAAATAGCACCGAGCCTAGAAAATCCGAAAAAAGTCCGTTGGAACCGGGAGATCGCCATGTTCAACTAAAAAAATAAGAGAAGACAAAATTTGGCAATTAAAATCATAGCATTCAATATAAAGATTCTTATTTTCCATAGTGTAGAAAATATCCTCGAGCTCAGAAAAATATGCAAAAATATCCGTCGGAACTGGGAGATCGCCAAATTTAACGAAAAAAGAGAAGAAAAAATTAGGCCAAAAAACCAAATCATTTAATAAAATGGTTGATATCTTCCACATATTACAGAAAATAGCATAGAGCTCAGAAAAATCCGCAAAAATATCTGTTGGAACCAGGAGATCATCATCATCAAAAAAAGAGAAGACAAAATTAGGTCAAAAATCATATCCTTTAATAAAACGATCGATATCTTTAAGAAAATACAGAAAATAGCCAAGCAGTAAGAAAAATCCGCAGAAATGACTGTTGGTACTGTGAGACCGCCATCTTCAAGTGAAAAATAAGAGAAGACAAACGTAAGCAATAAAAATCAAATCATTTAATAAAAAGATCCATATCTACAATAAAATGTAGAAAATAGCCTCGAGGTCAGAAAAATCCGCCAAAATTTCCATTAGAACCAGGAGATTGCCATCTTCAATTGAAAATACGAGACAAAATTACGCAAGAAAAATCATTTCATTTAATAAAAAGATCCTTATCCCACAGGAAATATAGAAAACAGTCCTGAGCTCAGAAATATCGGCAAAAATATTCGTCGGAACCAGGATATCGCCATCTTCAACTGAAAATAAGAGAAAACAAAATTAGGCAACAAAAATCTAATAATGTAATAAAATGATCTATATCTTCTAGAAAATGTAGAAAATTGACCGAGCTCAAAAAAATCCGTAAAAATGTCTGTTGGAACTGGGTTATCGCCATCTTCTACTAGAAAATAAGAGAAGACAAAATTAGGCCAAAATATCATATCATTGAATAAAACGATTCCTATCTTCCAAAAATGTTGAAAATGGGCTGGAGCTCAGAAAAATCCGTAAAAATGTCCGTTGGAACCGGGAGATCGTCATCTTCAATTGGAATATAAGAGAAGTCAAAATTAAGCCAAAAAATCATATCAGTTAATAAAAAGATTACCATCTTTAACTAGAAAATAAGAGAAGACAAATTTAGGTTAGAAATTATCAATTAATAAAAAGGTCCATATCTTTCAAAAATGTAGAAAATAGCACCAAGCTCAGAAAATGATATTTAAAAATCTTTTCAGTTGAAGATGGTGATATCCCGGTTACTACGAGCATTTTTATAGATGATAATGGTGATTTCTCGGTTCTGAACTTTGTCTTCTCTTATATTTCAGTTGAAGGTGGCGATTTCTCGGTTCCAACAGACATTTTCGGCCTGATTTTGTCTTCGCAGATATCATTTAATAAACCGATCCATATCTTCCATAAATGTAGAAAATATCACCAAGCTCAGAGATATCCAAAAATGACCGTTAGAAATAAGAGAAGACAACATTATGACCTAAGAATCATATCATTTAATGAAAAGATTCATATCTTCTAGAAAATGTATAAAATATCACCAAGCTCATAAAAATCCGCAAAAATTTCCGTTGAAATCGGGATATCGCCATCTTTAACTAAAAAAATAAGAAAGGATAAAATTAGCTATAAAAATCATATCATTTAATATAAAGATCCAAATCTTACAGAAAATGTAGAAAATAGCGCGTAGCTAAGAAAAATCCGCAAAATTTCCGTTGGAACCGGGAGATAGCGATCTTAAACTGAAAAATAAGAGAAGACAAAATTAGGCCTAAAATTTTATCATTTAATAAAAAGATCCATATCTTCCAGGAAACATAGTTAATACCGAGGGCAGAAAAATACCGCAAAATAGTCCTTTGGAACCGGAGATCGTCATCTGCAACTAAAAAAGAAGAGAAGACAAAATTAGACCAAAAAGCATATCATTCAATAATGAGAATCATATCTTTCAGAAAATATTGAAAATAGCACCAAGATCAGAAAAGTTCACAAAAATGTCATTTGGAACTGGGAGATCGCCTTCTTCAACTGAAAAATATGAGATGAAAAAATTAGGCTATAAAAACAATATCATTTAATAAAAAGATTCATATCTTATCGAAAATTTAGAAAAAAGCACTGAGCTCAAAAAATCAGCAAAAATGTCCTATGGAACCGGGAGATCCCCATTTTCAATGAAAAAAATAATAGAAGACAAAATTAGGCCAAAAAATAATGTCATGCGATCCATATTTTCCAGAAAATATAGAAAATAGCTTCGAGCTCAGAAAAATCCGCAAAAATGTCGTTTGGAACCAAAAGATCGCCATCTTCAACTAAAAATAAGACAAAACAAACTTTGGTTATAAAAATCGTATCATTTAATATAAGAGAAGACAAAATTCGGCCATAAAATCATATCATTTAATATGAATATCCATATCTTCCAGAAAATGTAGAAAATAGTCCGGAGCTCAGAAAAATCCGCAAAAATATCCGTTGGAAGCGGGAGATCGCAATATTCAACTGAAAAAAGAGAAGACAAAATTAGGCCAAAATCATTTCATTAAATAAAAAGATACATTTCTTCCAGAAAATGTAGAAATAGTTTCAAGCTCAAAAAAATCCGCAAAAATGTCTGTTGGAACCGGGGATCGCTATCTTCAACTTATAAACTAAGAGAAGACAAACGTAGGCTATACAATTCATATCATTACCACCGGCCAGTGGCTGAGAGGTTCAACCCGTCCCCTAGTGTTAAGTCCCGGGTTCGATTCACGGTGTTTTGACGTTCCGATGAACCCAAAAAATCATAACAGTTAATAAAAAGATCTATATCTTCAATAAAACTTAGCAAATAGCCACACGGTTAGAAAAAACCGTAAAATGTCCATTGGTACCGGGAGATTGATATCTTCAACTGAAAAATAAGAGAAGAGAAAATTAGGCTAAATACAAATCATTTAATAAAAAGATTCATATCTTCCATAAAATGTAGAAAATAGCCATGAGCCCAGAAAAATCCGCAAAAATGTCCGTTGAAACATGGAGATCGCCATCTTCAACTTAAAACTAATATAAGACAAACTCAAGATATAAAAATCATATCATTTAATAAACAAATCCATATCTTCCATAAAATAAAGAAAATAGCACCGAGCTCAGAAAATCCGAAAAAATGCCTGTTGGAACCAGGAGATCACCATGTTCAACTAAAAAAAATAAGAGAGGACAAAATTTGGCAATAAAAATCATATCATTCAATATAAAGAATTTTGTTTTCCATAAAATGTAGAAAATATCTTCGAGCTCAGAAAAATCCGCAAAAATATCCGTCGGAACTGGGAGATTGCCAAATTTAACATCAAAAGAGATGACAAAAATCAGGCCAAAAAACCATATCATTTAGTAAAACGGTCGATATCCTCCAGATATTACCGAAAATAGCACAGAGCTCGGAAAAATCCGCAAAAATATTAGTTGGAACCAGGAGATCGCCATCATCAACGAAAAAAGAGAAGAGAGAATTAGGCCAAAAAATCATATCCTTTAATAAAACGATCGATATCTTTCAAAAAATACAGAAAAAAGCCCTGAGGTCAGAAAAATCCGCAAAAATATCAGTTGGAACTGGAATACCGCCACCTTCAAGTGAAAAATAAGAGAAGACAAATGTAAGCTATCAAAATCATATCATTTATTAAAAACATCCATGTCTACAATAAAATGTAGAAAATAGCCTCGAGGTCTGAACAATTCGCCAAAATTTTCATTGGAACCGAGAGATTGCCATCTTCTTTCAAAAATTAGAGACAAAATTAGGCAAGAAAAATCATATCATTTAATAAAAAGATCCATATCTTACAGAAAATGTAGAAAATAGTCTCGAACTCAGAAATATCAGCAAAAATATCCGTCGGAACCGGGATATTGCCATCTTCAACTGAAAAATAAGAGAAAACAAAATTAGGCAACAAAAATCAAATAATTTAATAAAAAGATCCATATCTTCCGGAAATAGAAAATAGGCCCGAGTTCAGAAAGATCCGCAAAAATGTCAGTTGGAACCGGGATATCGCCATCTTCTACTGGAAAAATAGGAGAAGACAAAATTAGGCCAAAATATCATATCATTTAATAAAACAATTCATATCTTCCAAAAAATATGGAAAATATGTCGGAGCTTAGAAAAATCCGCAAAAATGTCTGTTGGAAGCCGAGAGATCACCACCTTCAACTGAAATATAAGAAAGACAAAATTAAGCCAAAAAATCATATCATTTACTAAAAATATTGTCATCTTCAACAAGAAAATAAGAGGAGAACAATTTAGGCTAGAAATTATCAATTAATAAAACGATCCATATCTTTCAAAAAATGTAGAAAATAGCACCAAGATCAGAAAATGATATATAAAAATCTTTTCAGTTGAAGATGGTGATATCCTGGTTACAACGGACATTTTTATAGATGAAAATGGCAATATTCCGGTTCTGAATTTTGTCTTCTCTTAAATTTCAGTTGAAGATGGTGTTTTTCCGGTTCCAATGGACATTTTTGGCCTAATTTTGTCTTCTCAGATATCATTTCATAAAACGATCCATATCTTCCAGAAAATGTGGAAAATATCTCGAGCTTAGAAATATATGCAAAAATTTTCATTTGGAACCAGGAGATCGCCAACTTCAACTGGGAAATAAGAGAAGGCAAAATTAGGCCAAAAAATCATATCATTTAATAAACGATCCATACTTCCAAAAAATGTGGAAAATAGTCTGAAGCTTAGAAAAATCTGCAAAAATGTTCGTTGGGACCGAGAGAATGCCATCTTCAACTGAATTATAAGAGAGGATAAAATTAGGCCAAAAAATCATATCATTCAATATAAAAATCGCCATCTTCAACGGGAAAATAAGTGAAGACAAACTTAGGTTATAAAACTCATTTCATTTAATAAAAAGATTCATATCTTCCATAAAATGTAGAAAATAACCCGAAGCTCAGAAAAATCCGCAAAAATGTCTGTTGGAACCGGGAGATCGCCATCTTCAACTTAAAAATAATAGAAGACAAACTTAAGCTACCAAAATCATATCATTTATTAAAAAGATTCATATTTTCAAAAAAATAAAGAAAATAGCATTGAGCTCAGAAAATTCCGCAAAAATGTCCGTTGGAACCGGAAGATCGCTAAGTTCAATTGAAAAGTAAGAGGGGAAAATTTTTGGCAATAACATCATTTCATTTAATATAAAGATTCATATTTTCATTAAAATGTAGAAAATATCCCGATCTCAGAAAAATCCGCAAAAATATCCGTCGAAACTGGGAGATCGCCAAATTTAACGAATAATGAGAAAACAAAATTAGGTCAATACAATCATATTATTTAATAAGACGATCGATTTCTTCCATATAATATAGAAAATTGAGCAGGGCTCAGAAAATCCGCAAAAATATCCGTTTGAATTGGGAGACGCCATCTTTAACGAAAAAATAAGAGAATAAAAAATTAACCCAAAAATCATATCAAATAAAATGATCGAAATTTTCCAGAAAATGCACAAAAATAGCACCAACCTCAGAAAAATCCACAAAAATGTCCATTGGAACAGGGAGATTGCCATGTTCAATAAAAAAGAGAAAATACACTTAGGCCAAAAATCATATCATTAAATAAAAAGATCCATATCTTCCAGAAAATACAAAAAAAACCACGAGATCAAAAAAATCGCAAAAAAGTCTGTTGGAACCGAAAGATCTCCATTTGCAACTGAAAAATAAGAGAAGACAAAATTAAGCCATTAAAATCATATCATTTAATAAAAAGATACAGATCTTACATAAAATGTTGAAAATAGCACCGAGCTCAAAAAAATCTGAATAAATGTTCGTTGGAACCGCGAGATCGCTATGTTCAACTGAAAAATAAGAGAAGACAATTTAGGCCATAAAAATCATGTCAATTATTATACAGATCCATATCTTCCAGAAAATGCGGAAAATAGCCCCGAGCTAAGAAAAATCCGACAAAATGTTCGTTGGAACTGGGAGATCTCCATCTTCAACTAAAAATAAGAGAAGACAAAATTAGGCCATTAAAATCACATTAATTATTATACAGATCTATATCTTCTACAAAATTTAGAAAGTAGCCCCGAGATCAGAATAATCTACTAAAATGGCCATTGTTACCGGGAGAACGCCTTCTTCAACTGAAAATAAGAAGAGAAAATGCAATTAGGCCAAAAATCATATGATTTTATAAAAATATCCATTACTTACAGAATATTTAGAAAAAAAGTCTCGGGCCTAGAAAATCCGCAATAATTTCCTTTAGAATTGGGAGATCGCCATCTTCAACTGAAAAATAAGAGAAAACAAAATTAGGCTAAAAATCATCTCATTTAATAAAAAGATCCATATCTTCAATAAAATGTAGAAAATAGTTCCAAGCACAGAAAAATCTAAGAAAAATGTCCGTAGAGCAGGGAGATCGCCATTTTGCAACTGAAAAATTAGAGAACCCAAAATTAGGCCAAAAATGATATCATAATAAAAGATTCATCTCTTCCAGAAAATTCAGAAAATAGCCCCGAGCTAAGAAAAATCCGTAAAGATGTCCACTGGAGCAGAGAGATCGCCAACTCTAACTGAGAAATAAAAGATGACAAATTATCGTAAAAAATAATATAATTTAATAAAAAGATCCACATCTTCCAGAAAATGCAGAAAATAGCTCCGAGTCAAGTAAAATCTGCAAATATGTCCGTTTGAATCAGGAGATCACCATATTCAACTGAAAAATAAAAGAAGGCAAAATTAGGCCAAAAAAATCAAATGATTGAATAAAAGATACATATCTTCTAGAAAATGTAGAAAATAGCCTCAAGATCAATAAAATACACAAATATGTCCGTTGGAACTGGGAGATCGCTATCCTCAATTGAAAATAAGAGAAGAAAAAGTTAGGATAAAAATCATATTTAATAAAATGATCCATATATTCCATAAAAGCTAGAAAATAGCCCCGAGTTTAGAAAAATCCGCAATAACGTCCGTTTGAACCTGGAGATGACCAACTTCAACTAAAAAAGAGAATACAAAATTATGTTATAAAAATCATCACTTAAATAATGATTCATAACTTACAGAAAATGAAGAAGATAGCCCGGAGCCCAGCAAAAAACGTTCAAATGTCCGTTGGAACCGGGAGATCGCCATCTTCAATTGAAAAAAGCGAAGACAAAATTAGGCCAAATAATCATATCATTTAATGAAAATGTAGGAAAATTGCCCCAAGATTAAAAAAATCAACAAAAATGTCCGTTAGAATCGATAGATCACCATCTTCAACTACAAAAAAATAAGAGAAGACAAACGTATGCTATAAAAATCGTATCATTTAATAAAAGATCCATATCTACAATAAGAGAAGATAAACATAAGCAATAAAAATAAGAGAAGACAAACGTAAAAAATCATATCATTTAATAAAAGATCCATATCTACAATAAGAGAAGACAAACGTAAGCAATAAAAATAAGAGAAGACAAACGTAAGAAATAAAAATCAAATCATTTAATAAAAAGATCCATATCAACAATAAAATGTAGAAAATAGCCTCGAGGTCAGAAAAATCCGCCAAAGTTTCCATTAGAAGCAGGAGATTTCCATCTTCAATTGAAAATAAGAGACAAAATTACGCAAGAAAAATCATTTCATTTGATAAAAAGATCCTTATCTCATAGGAAATATAGAAAACAGTCCTGAGCTCAGAAATATCGGTAAAAATATCCGTCGGAACTAGGATATCGCCATCTTCATATGAAAATAAGAGAAAACAAAATTAGGCAACAAAAATCTAATAATTTAATAAAATGATCTATATCTTCTAGAAAATGTAGAAAATTGGTCGAACTCAGAAAAATCCGCAAAAATGTCTGTTGGAACTGGGATATCGCCATCTTCTATTGGAAAATAAGAGAAGACAAAATTAGGCCAAAATATCATATCATTTAATAAAACGATTCATATCTTCCAAAAATGTTGAAAATATGGTGGAGCTCAGAAAAATCCGCAAAAATGCCCATTGGAACAGGGAGATCGCTATCTTCAATTGGAATATAAGAGAAGACAAAATTAAGCCAAAAAATCATATCAGTTAATAAAAAGATTATCATCTTCAACTAGAAAATAAGAGAAGACAAATTTAGGCTAGAAGTTATCAATTAATAAAAAGATCCATATCTTTCAAAAATGTAGAAAATATCACCAAGCTCATAAAATGATATTTAAAAATCTTTTCAGTTGAAGATGGTGATATCCCGGTTACTACAGGCATTTTTATAGATGATAATGGTGATTTCCCTGTTCCGAATTTTGTCTTCTCTTATATTTCAATTGAAGGTGGAGATTTCTTGGTTCCAACAGACATTTTTGGCCTGATTTTTTCTTCGCAGATATCATTCAATAAACCGATCCATATCTTCCATAAATGTAGAAAATATCACCAAGCTCAGAAATATCCAAAAATGGCCGTTAGAAATAAGACAAGACAACATTATGGCCTAAGAATCATATCATTTAATGAAAATATTCATATCTTCTAGCAAATGTATTAAATAGCACCAAGCTCATAAAAATCCGCAAAAATTTCCGTTGAAATCAGGATATCGCCATCTTCAACTAAAAAAAATAAGAAAAGATAAAATTATCTATAAAAATCATATCATTTAATACAAAGATCCAAATCTTATAGAAAATGTAGAAAATAACGCGTAGCTAAGAAAAATCCGCAAAATTTCCGTTGGAACCGGGAGATCGCGATCTTAAACTGAAAAATAAGAGAAGACAAAATTAGGCCTAAAATTTTATCATTTAATAAAAATATCCATATATTCCAGAAAATATAGAAAATACAGCTGTCATAAAAATACCGCAAAATAGTCTTTTGGAACCGGAGATCGTCATCTGCAATTAAAAAAGAAGAGAATACAAAATTAGACCAAAAAGCATATCATTTAATAACGAGAATCATATCTTTCAGAAAATATTGAAAATAGCACCAAGTTCAGAAAAGTTCGCAAAAATGTCATTTGGAACTGGGAGATCGCCTTCTTCAATTGAAAAATAAGAGATGAAAAAATTAGGCTTTAAAAATAATATCATTTAATAAAAAGATTCATATCTTATAGAAAATGTAGAAAATAGCACAGAGCTCAAAAAATCAACAAAAATGTCCATTGGAACTGGGAGATCCCCATTTTCAATGAAAAAATAATAGAAGACTTAGGCAAAAAATAATATCATACGATCCACATTTTCCAGAAAATATAGAAAATAGCTTCGAGCTCAGAAAAATCCGCAAAAATGTCCTTTGGAACCAAAAGATCGCCATCTTCAACTAAAAATAAGACAAAACAAACTTTTGTTATAAAAATCGTATCATTTAATATAAGAGAAGGCAAAATTAGGCCATAAAATCATATCATTTAATATCTTCCAGAAATGTAGAAAATAGCACCGAGCTCAGAATAATCCGCAAAAAATATCCGTTGGAAGCGGGAGATCGCAATATTCAACTAAAAAAAGAGAAGAGAAAATTAGGCCAAAATTATTTCATTTAATAAAAGATACATTTCTTCTAGAAAATGTAGAAATAGTTCCGAGCTCAGAAAAATCTGCAAAAATGTCTGTTGGAACCGGGGTTCGCTATCTTCAACTTATAAACTAAGGAAGACAAATGTAGGCTACACAATTCATATCATTACCACTGACCAGTGGCCAAGTGGTTCAACCCCTCCCCTAGTGTTAAGTCCCGGGTTCGATTCACGGTGTTGTAACTTTCTGATGAACCCAAAAAATCATAACATTTAATAAAAAGATCCATATCTTCAATAAAATTTAGAAAATAGCAACGCACTTAGAAAAAACCGCAAAATGTCTGTTGGTACCCGGGAGAATTATATCTTCAACTGAAAAATAAGAGAAGACAAAATTAGGCTAAATGCAAATCATTTAATAAAAAGATTCATACCTTCCATAAAATGTAGAAAATAGCCATGAGCCCAGAAAAATCCGCAAAAATGTCCGTTGAAACCGTGAGATCGCCATCTTCAACTTAAAACTAATATAAGACAAACTCAAGATATAAATATCATATCATTTAATAAACAAATCCATATCTCCCATAAAATAAAGAAAATAGCACCGAGCTCGGAAAATCCGAAAAAATGCCTGTTGGAACCAGAAGATCACCATGTTCAACTTAAAAAAATAAGAGAAGACAAAATTTGACAATAAAAATCATATCATTCAATATAAAGAATCTTGTTTTCCATAAAATGTAGAAAATATCCTCGAGCTCAGAAAAATCCGCAAAAATATCCGTCGAAACTGGGAGATTGCTACATTTAACAAAAAAAGAGATGACAAAATCAGGCCAAAAAACCATATCATTTAATAAAACGGTCGTTATCTTCCAGATATTACCGAAAATAGCACAGAGCTCAGAAAAATCTACAAAAATATCAGTTGGAACCGGGAGAACGCCATCATCAACAAAAAAAACAGAAGAGAGAATTAGGCCAAAAAATCATATCCTTTAATAAAACGATCGATATCTTTCAAAAAATACAGAAAAAAGCCTTGAGGTCAGAAAAATCCGCAAAAATATCCGTTGGACCTGGAAGACTGCCACCTTCAAGTGAAAAATAAGAGAAGACAAACGTAAGCTATCAAAATCATATCATTTAATAAAACATACATATCTACAATAAAATGTAGAAAATAGCCTCGAGGTCTGAAAAATCCGCCAAAATTTCTGTTAGAACCGAGAGATTGCCATCTTTAATTGAAAAATTAGAGACAAAATTATGCAAGAAAAATCATATCATTTAATAAAAAGATCCATATCTTACAGAAAATGTCGAAAATAGTCTCGAGCTCAGAAATATCAGCAAAAATATCCGTCGGAACTGGGATATCGCCATCTTCAACTAAAAAAGAGAAAACAAAATAGGCAACAAAAATCAAATAATGTAATAAAAAGATCCACATCTTCCAGAAAATGTAGAAAACAAGCCCGAGTTCAGAAAGATCCGCAAAAATGTCAGTTGGAACCGGGATATCGCCATTGAAAAATAGGAGAAGACAAAATTAGGCCAAAATATCATATCATTTAATAAAACAATTCATATCTTCCAAAAAATATGTAAAATATTCCGGAGCTTAGAAAAATCCGCAAAAATGTCTGTTGGAACCGGGAGATCACCATCTTCAACTGGAATATAAGAAAGACAAAATTAAGCCAAAAAATCGTCTCATTTACTAAAAATATTGTCATCTTCAACAAGAAAATAAGAGGAGAACAATTTAGGCTAGAAATTATCAATTAATAAAACGATCCATATCTTCCAGAAAATGTGGAAAATAGCTCGAGCTCAGAAATATATGCAAAAATTTCTGTTTGGAACCGGGAGATCGCCAACTTCAACTGGGAAATAAGAGAAGGTAAAATTAGGCCAAAAAATCATACCATTTAATAAACGATCCATACTTCCAAAAAATGTGGAAAATAGTCTGAAGTTTAGAAAAATCTGCAAAAATGTTCGTTGGGACCGAGAGAATGCCATCATCAACTGAATTATAAGAAAAGATAAAATTAGGCCAAAAAATCATATCATTCAATATAAAGATCGCCATCTTCAAAGGGAAAATAAGTGAAGACAAACTTAGGTTATAAAAATCATTTCATTTAATAAAAAGAATCATATCTTCCATAAAATGTAGAAAATATCCCGGAGCTCAAAAAAATCCGCAAAAATGTCTGTTGGAACCGGGAGATCGACATCTTCGACTTAAAAATAATAGAAGACAAACTTAAGCTACAAAAATCATATCATTTATTAAAAAGATTCATATTTTCCTTAAAATAAAGAAAATAGCATTGAGCTCGGAAAATCCGCAAAAATGTCCGTTGGAACCTGAAGATCGCTAAGTTCAATTGAAAAGTAAGAGTGGAAAATTTTGCCAATAACATCATTTCATTTAATATAAAGATTCATATTTTCAATAAATGTAGAAAATATCCCGATCTCAGAAAAATCCGCAAAAATATCTGTCGAAACTGGAAGATCGCCAAATTTAAAAAATAATGAGAAAACAAAATTAGGTCAATAAAATCATATTATTTAATAAGACGATCGATTTCTTCCATATAATACAGAAAATAGAGCAGAGCTCAAAAAAATCCGCAAAAATGTCCGTTTGAATTGGGAGATCGCCATCTTTAACGAAAAAAATAAGAGAATAAAAAGTTAGCCCAAAAATCATATCAAATAAAATGATCCAAACTTTCCAGAAAATGCACAAAAATAGCACCAACCTCAGAAAAATCCACAAAAATGTCCATTGGAACAGGGAGATTGCCATCTTCAACAAAAAAAGAGAAGACACACTTAGGCCAAAAATCATATCGTTAAATAAAAAGATACACATCTTCCAGAAAAAACAAAAAAAGCCACGCGCTCAGAAAAATTCGCAAAAAAGTCTGTTTGAACTGAAATATCGCCATTTACAACTGAAAAATAAGAGAAGACAAAATCAAGCCATTAAAATCATATCATTTAATAAAAAGATACAGATTTTACATAAAATGTTGAAAATAGCATCGAGCTCAGAAAAATCTGAATAAATGTTCGTTGGAACCGCGAGATCGCTAAGTTCAACTGAAACATAAGAGAAGACAATTTAGGCCATAAAAATCATGCCAGTTATTATACAGATCCATATCTTCCAGAAAATGAGGAAAATAGCCCCGAGCTAAGAAAAATCCGACAAAATGTTCTTTGGAACTGGGAGATCTCCATCTTCAACTAAAAATAAGAGTAGAGAAAATTAGGCCATTAAAATCACATTAATTAATATACAGATCCATATCTTCTAAAAAATTTAGAAAATAGCCCCGACATCAGAATAATCTACAAAAATGGCCATTGTAACTGGGAGAACGCCATCTTCAACTAAAAATAAGAGAAAACAAAATTAGGCCAAAATCATAAGATTTTATAAAAATATCCATTACTTACAGAATATTTAGAAAAATAGTCTCGGGCCTAGAAAATCTGCAATAATTTCCGTTAGAATCGGGAGATCGCCATCTTCAACTGAAAAATAAGAGAAGACAAAATTAGGCTAAAAATCATCTCATTTAATAAAAAGATCCATATCTTCAATAAAATGCAGAAAATAGCTCCGAGCACAGAAAAATCTGCGAAAAATGTCCGTAAAGCAGGGAGATCGCCATTTGCACTGAAAAATAAGAGAATCCCAAATTAGGCCAAAAATGATATCATAATAAAAGATTCATCTCTTCTAGAAAATTCAGAAAATAGCCCCGAGCTAAGAAAAATCCGTAAAAATGTCCACTGGAGCAGAGAGATCGCCAACTCTAACTGAGAAATAAAAGATGACAAATTATTGCAAAAAATCATATAATTTAATAAAAAGATCCACATCTTCCAGAAAAATGCAGAAAATAGCTCCGAGTCAAGTAAAATCTGCAAATATGTCCGAAAATTGTATCATTTAATATGTCCGAAAAATGCAGAAAATTGCCCCAAAGATTAAAAAATCAATAAAAATGTCTGTTAGAGCCGATAGATCACCATCTTCGACTACAAAAAATAAGAGAAGACAAACGTAGGCTATAAAAATCGTATCATTTAATAAAAGATACATATCTTCCATAAGATGTAGAAAATAGCACTTCGCTCAGAAAAATCCGCAAAAATGTCCGTTAGAACTGGGAGATCGCCATCTTCAACTGAAAAATAAGAGAAGACAAAATTATTCTAAAAATCAGAGCCTTAATTAAGAAAATCAATATCTTCTAGAAAATTTAGAAAATAGCCCCTAGATCAAATGAATCTGTAAAAATGTTCTTTGGAACCGGGAGATCGCCATCTTCAACTGAAAAATAAGACAAGACAAAATTAGGCTATTAAAATCAAATCATTTAATATAAAGATCCAAATCTTACAGAAAATGTTGAAAATAGACCGGAGCTCAAAAAATCCGTACAATTGTACGTTGGAACTAAGAGATTGACATCTATAACTAAAAAAGGGAAGATAAAATTAGGCCAAAAATCATCTAGTAAATGTATAAAAATAGCCACAAGTTAAGAAAAACCCTCAAAAATGCCTGTAGATCGCCATTTTCAACTTAAAAAATAAGAGAAGAGAAACATAGGATATAAAAATCATATAATTAAATAAAAAGATCCATATCTTCCATTAAATGTAGAAAATAGCAAAGAGCTAATAAAAATCTGTAAAAATGTCCATTGGAACCGGGAGATCGCCATCTTCAATAGAAAAATAAGAGAAGACAAACTTAGGGCAAAAATGAAATAATTTAAAAAAGCTTCATTTCTTACAGAAAATTTAGAAAATAGCCCCGAGGTCAGAATATCTACAAAAATTTCAGTTATAACTAGGAGATCGCCTTTTTCAACTTAAAAATAAGAGAAGAAAAAATTAGGCCAAAAATCATATCATTTAATAAAAAGATCCATAACTTCCCAAAAATATTGAAAATAGCACCGCTCTCGGACACATCCGCAAAAATGTCTGTTGGAAATGGGAGATCGCCTTCTACAACTTAAAAATTAGAGAAGACAAAATTAGGTTAAGACAATCATATCATATCATTTAAAAATTCGTTTCATACAAAAATTGTAGAAAGTAGCTCGGAGCTCAGAAAAATCCACAAAAATGTCCATTGGAACTGTGCTATCGCTATCTTCAAGTGAAAAATAAGTGAAGACAAAATTAGGCCAAAAATCATATCATTAATAAAAGTGCCTATCTTCCAGAAAATTTAGAAAATAGCTCCGAGGTCAGAAAAATTCGCAAAAAAGTTCGTTGTAACCCGGGAGATCGTCATCTTCAACTAAAAAATAAGAGAAGACAAACTTAGTCTATAAAAATCATATCATTTAATAAAAATATCGATATCTTCGATGAACTGTAGAAAATAGCCCTCAGCAAATAAAAATCCCCAAAAATGTTCGTTGGGACCGGGAGATCATCATATTTAATTGAAACAAGAGAAGACAAAATTAGGCCAAAAATAATACCATTTAATAACGACCCATATCTTTTGAAAAATGTGGTAAATAGCCTGGAGCCCAAGAAAATCTGCAGAAATGTCCTCAAAACCGGGAGATCGCTATCTTCAACGGAAAAAATAAGAGAAGAGAAAATTGGGTCAAAAAATTATATCAATTAATAAAAAGATCCATATATTTCAGAAAATATGGAAAATAGCACAGAGCTCAAAAAAATCCGCAGAAATGTCCTTCGTAACAGGGAGAATGCCATCTTCTACTAAAAAAGAGAAGACAAAATTAGGCCAAAAATCATATCCTTTAAAAAAGATACATATATTTTAGAAAATATGGAAAATAGCATCGACCTCAGAAAAATCCGCAAAAATGTCCGTTAGAACTGAAAGCTCGCGATCTTCAATTGAAATATCAGAGAAGACAAAATTAGGCTATAAAAATCATATCATTTAATATCAATATCCATATCTTACAGAAAATGTAGAAAATAGCTCGAATTCAGTAACCCCCCGCAAAAATGTTTGTTGAAACTGAGAGATCGTCATCTTCAACTAAAAAGAGAAATCAAAATTAGGCCAAAAAATCATATCATTTAATAAAAAAATCCATATATTCCATAAAAAGTAGAAAATAGCACCAAGCTCAGAAATATCTGCACAAATGTCCGTTGAAACGGGTAGATCACCATCTTCATCTGAAAATTAAGAGAAGACAAAATTAAGCCAAAAAATCATATCATTTAATAAAAAGATCCATATCTTTCAAGAAAATAGAGAAAATAGCAGTAAGTTCAAAAAAATTCGCAAAAATATTCCTTGGAACCGAGAGATTGCCATCTTTAACTAAAAAAATTAGAGACGACAAATTTAGGCTATAAAAATCATATCAATTAATAAAAAGATTCATATCTTCATTAAACTGTAGAAAATAACACCGAGCTCAGAAAAATCCGCAAAAATGTCCGTTGGAACCGGGAGATAGCCATCTTCAACTAAAAGATAAGGGAAGACAAAATTTAGATTATAAAAATCATATCATTTAATATAAATATTAATATCATATAGAAAATATAGAAAGTAGCCCAAAGATAAGTAAAATCTGTAAAAATGTCTGTTGGAACCGGGAGATCGCCATCTTTAACGAAAAAATAACAGAAGATAAAATTAGGCCAAAAAAATCATATCATTTAATACAAAGATCCATATCTTCCAGAAAATATAGAAAATAGCCTCATGGTCAGAAAATTTCGAAAAAATGTTTGTTGGAACCAGTAGATCTCACCATCTTCAACTGAAAAAAATAAGAGGAGACAAACTTAGGCTATAAAAATCATACCATTTAATAAAAATATCCATATATTTAATAAACTATAGAAATAGCCTCGGGCTTAGAATAATATGCAAAAATGTCCATTGGAACTGGAAGATCGCCACATTCAACTGAAAAATAAGAGAAGACAAAATTTGGTAATAAAAATCATATCATTTAATATTAAGATTCATATCAAACAGAAAATGTAGAAAATACTCGGGACTTAGAAAAATCTACAAAAATGGCCATTGGAACCAAGAGATCGCCATCTACAATTGAAAAATAAGAGAAGACTAACTTAGGCTATAAAAATCATATCATTTAATAAAAAGAACCATATCTTCCATAAAATTAAGAAAATAGCACGGAGCTCAGAAAAGTCTGCAAAAATGTCCGTTGGAACTGGGTATCGCCATTATCAATTAAAAAAAATAGAAGAAGACAAAATTATGACAAAAATCATATAATTTAATAAAAAGATCTATATCTTCCATAAAATGTATAAAATAGCCACACGCTCAGAAAAATCCGCAAAACTGTCTGTTGGTACTGGGAGATCACCATTTTCAATCTAAAAATAAGATAAGAAAAAATTAGGCTACAAAAATCATATCATTTAATAAAAAGATCCATATCTTCCATAAAATGTAGAAAATAGCACCGAGCTCAGAAAAATCCGCAAAAATATCCTTAGAACTAGAAGATCGCACTGTTTTACTGAAAAATAAGAGAATTCAAAATTAGGCTCTTAAAACATATCATTTACAATAAATATCCATATCTTCCAGAAAATATAGAAAATAGCCACAAGCTCAGAAAAATCTGTAAAATTGTCTGTTAAAACCTGGAGGACGACACCTTCAACAGAAAAATAAGAGAATACAAAATTAGGCCAAAAATCTTATCATTTAATAAAAAGATACATATCTTTAAAAAATTGTAGAAAATATCACAGAGCTAAGAAAAATTTCCAAAAATGTTGGACCCGGGAGATCGCTATTTTTATCTTAAAAATAAGAAAATAAAAAATTAGGATATAAAAATCATATCATGTAATATAAAAATCAATATTTTACAGAAAATGTTGAAAATAGCTCATAGCTCAAAAAATCGGCACAAATGTCCGTTGGAACCGGGAGGTCGCCATTTTCAACTAAAAGTAACGACAAAATTAGGCTATAAAAATCCTATAGTTTAATAAAAGATCCATATCTTTAATAAACTTTTGAAAATAGACCCGTGATCAAAAAAATCTGAAAAAATGTCAGTGGCGAGAGAACACGATTTTCAACTGAAAAATAAGAGAAGACTACGGTAGATTATAAAAAGTATATCATTTAATATAAAGATTCATATAATACAGAAAATATAGAAAATTGGTCGAAGCTCAGAAAAATCCGCAAAAATGTCAGTTGGAACATGAGATCACCCTCTTCAAAAAAAAATAAGAGAAGACAAACTTAGACTAAGAAAATCATATCATTAAATAAAATGATCTACATCTTCCATAAAAAGAAAATAGCTCGGAGCTGAGACAAATCTGTAAAATTGTCCATTGGAGCCGGGAGAACACCATCTTCAATAGAAAAATAAGAGAAGACAAACTTAGGCTATAAAAATCATTTCATTTAATAAAAAGAGACATATTTCCACAAAATGTAGAAAATAGCTTAGAGCTCAAAAAAATCCGCAAAAATTTTAGTTGGAGCTGAAAAATAAGAGAAAACAAAATTAGGTCAAAAAACATCATTTAATAAAAAGATCCACATCTTCCACAAAATCTAGAAAAATAGCACCAAGCTCAATAAAATCCGCAAAATGCCCGTTCGAACTGGGAGATATCCATTTTCAACTAAAAATAAGATAAGACAAAATTAGGCTACACAAATCATATCGTTAAATAAAAAGATATGTATCTTTCGTAAAATGTAGAAAATAGCCCAGAGCTCAGTAAAATCCGAAAAAATATCCGTTGAGACTGGGAGATCGTCATCGTAAACCGAAAAATTAGAGAAAACAAAATTAGGCCCAAAATATATCATTTAATAAAAAGATCCATATATTGCATAAAATGTAGAAAATAGCACCCAACACAAAAAATTCCGCAAAAATGTCCATTGGAACCAGGAGATCGCTATCTTCATCTGAAAAATAATAAAAGACATAGGTCAAAAAATCATATCATTTAAGAAAAGATTCATATCTTTCAGAAAATTTAGAAAATAGCCGTGAGGTCAGAAAAATCCGCATAAATATTTGTTGGAAGAGTACCATCTTCAATTGAAAAAATAGAAGACAAACTTAGGCCTAAAAATCACATCATTTAATAAAAAGATCCAAATCTTCAATAAATTGTAGAAAATAGCCCAGAGCTTAGAAAGATCCGTAAAAATATCCGTTGGAACCGGGAGATAGCTATATTCAACTGAAAATAGGAGAAGACAAAATTAGGTCATAAAAAGCATATCATTTAATATAAAGATTCATATTATACTAAAAATTTAGAAAATAGCTCAGAGCTAAAAAAATTTCCAAAAATGTTTGTTGGAATAGGGAGATCGCCATCGTCAACAAAAAACAGAAGACAAAATTATGCCAAAAGGATGTCATTTAATAAAAAGATCCATAAATTCCAGAAAATGTAGAAAATAACCTCAATGTCAAAAAAATTTGGAAAAATTTTCATTGGCACCGGGAAATCGCCATTTTCAACTGAAAAATAAGAGAAGACAAACTTAAGCTATAAAAAACATATTTTTAATAAAAATATCCATATCTTCACTAACCTGTAGAAATAGCCCCGAGCTCAAAAAAATCCTCAAAAATATTTGTTGGAACCGAGAGATCATCATATTTAACTGAAAAAATAGGAGAAGACGAAATTTGGTTATAAAAATCATATCATTTAATATAAAGATTCATTTCACATAGAAAATGTAGAAAATAGCTCAGAACTCAAAAAAATCCCCAAAATTAACCGTTGCAACAGCGAGAAGCCATATTCAACTGAAAAATAGGAGAAGCAAATTTTGGTTATAAAAATCATACCATTTAATATTAAGATTCATATCATACAGAAAATGAAGAAAATATTCGAGACTCAGAAAAATCAGCAAAAATGTCGTTGGAACGGGGAGATCGCCATCTTCGACTGAAAAATATGAGATCGACATATCTTCCATAAAAAGATCAGAAAAATATCTTCCATAAAATTAAGAAAATAGCTCATAGCTCAGAAAAATCTGGAAAAATGTCTGTTAGAACCGGGAGATTACCATTTTCAACTGAAAAATAAGAGACAAAATTAGACCAAATAATCATATCATTTAATAAAATGAACCATATCTTTAACAAAATGTAGAAAAATAGTCACGAGCTCAGAAAAATCCGCAAAAATGTCCTTTGGTACCAGGAGTTGCCATTTTTAATTTAAAAATAAGATAAGAAAAAATTAGATTACAAAAATCATATCATCTAATAAAAGATACATATCTTCCATAAAATATAGAAAATAACAACGAGCTCAGAAAAATCCACAGAAAAATATCCATTGGAACCGGAAGATTGCATTCTTTAACTGAAAAATAAGAGAAGACAAAATTAGGATATAAAAATTATATCATTTACTATAAATATCCATATCTTCCAGAAAATGCAGAAAATAGCACCGAGCACAGAAAAATCAGTAAAAATGTCCGTAGAAACCGAGAAAAAAATAAGGATAATCCCCAAAAATATCTGTTGGAACCGAGAGATCGCTATCTTCAACTTAGAAATAAGTGAAGACAAAAGTAGTATATAAAAATTATATCATTTAGTATAAAAATCAATATTTTATACAAAATGTAGAAACCAGCCTGCAGCTCTTAAAATCCGCTCAAATGTCCATTGGAACCGGGACATTGCCATCTTCAACTTAAAAAATGAAAAAACAAAATTAGGCTAAAAAGCATATTATTTAATAAAAGATCCATATCTTTAATAAACTACAATAAATAGATCCGGGCTAAGAAAGATCCGCAAAAATATTTGTTGGAAACGAGCGAACGCGATCTTCAACTGTAAAATAGAGAAGACAACATTAGGATATAAAAAGCATATCATTTAATATAAAGATTCATTCATACAGAAAATGTAGAAAATAGCTCAGAGCTCAGAAAAATCCGTAAAATGTCCATTGGAACCGAGAGATAGCCATCTTCAGCAGAAAAATAAGAGAAGACAAAATTAGGCTATAAAAATCGTATCATTTAATAAAATGATCCATATCTTCCAAAAAAATATAGAAATTAGCTCGGTGCTAAGAAACATCCGTAAAATGTCCGTTTGAACCAGGAGATCGCCATCTCAACAGAAAAATAAGAGAAGACAAACTTAGGGTATAAAAATCATATCATTTAATAAAAAGATACATATCTTCCACAAAATGTAGAAAATAGCTCGAAGCTCAGAAAAATCCGCAAAAATGTCCTTTGGAACTAAAAATAAGAGAAATTAGGCCAAAAAATCGTATCTTTTAATAAAAAGATCCACATCTTCCACCAAATGTAAAAAATAGCACTGATCTCATTAAAATAAGCAAAAATGTCCGTTGGAACCGGGAGGTAGCCATTTTCAACTGAAAAATAATATAATACAAATTTTGGCTACAAAAATCATATCATTTAATAAAAAGATACATATCTTTCATAAAATGTAGAAAATAGCCTTGAGCTCCGAAAAAGCCGTAAAAATGTCCGTTGGAACCAGGAGATCGCCATCTTCAATTGAAAATTACGATCCATATCTTTCAGATCCATAAAAATAATATTATTCAATATAAAGATCCATATCTTTCAGAAAATGTAGAAAATAGCCCCAAGCTCATAAAAATCCGTAAAAATGTCCGTTGGAATGGGAAGAATGACATCTTCAATGGAAAAATAAGAGAAGATAAAATTAGGCCAAAAAACATATCATTTAATAAAAAGATACATATCTTTTAAAGCTCAACAGGCCCCTCATCGTTCGAGCTCAATAACTGTAACAGTTGAGGTTAGGCGATGTGATAATCATGAGTAAGAAGTAACCTTGGTTGAACAGTCGGGTTGGCTTGCAAGGAAAGTAAACTCTCGACTTTCAATTGGCAGGCGAGGGATGCGATCCCTTGGCTTATAGTTGATGTTAGGTTACACCAGTGGATCGGCTTGTTAGGGGGTGGCCCCGTCGACTTACGACCGACGATAATAGTCGTTCATTTGCGAGGGACTGTTCCCTGGACTTACGGTCGACGACAAAGGTGGGTTGTTCGGTTACGAGGGGATGGCCCCTTCGACTTACGGCCGATGATGATAGTCGTTCAGTTGCAAGGGATATGGTCCATTCGACTTACGGCCAACGACAAAGGTGGGTCGTTTAGTTGCGAGGGGTGGCCCCTTCGACTTACGATCGATAACGATAAGTGTTTTTTCGTGGCAAGGGGATGTTCCCTAGACTTTCGGTTGACGACTGAAGTCGTTCAGTGGCGAGTAGTTGGCCCCTTGACTTACGACTGATGAAGAATGTCATTCAGTGACGAGGAGTTGACCCTTCGACATACGACCGATGACGAAGGGTTATTCCAGAGTGGCCCTTTTGCATGGGTCATTCCGGTCCTCCTGCATGGATCGTCCTTGCATCTCAAAGGTCATTCTCTTCTAAGACTGGTCATTCTCACCAGTGGGAGAGAAAATGTTTAAAGCGAGGATTTCCAAGAAAAAATTTCTCTTCGTTTTAATTTGTAATCTAAGTAGGAATGGAAAGAAACAACCTGTAGTGGTTTTCCATCCTCCATTATTGGAGATGGCTAGCATCATCGGCTTTGAAAGGAACTCGGTGAGCTGGTTCGGAGCTCGAAGCTTGGATAAGTCTCGGGCAAATTTTTGATGCACGGACAAGAGGTTGCCGCCGGAGCTTGGAGCTTGAGAAGCAGCTCTATATAGTGGTGCCTAAGCAGCATCATAGTTTGATGCGGTTAGCAAGGCACTCCAGATTCCGAAAGCAAGGCATTGAGCTTCCGAATACTTGATCTGGCTCAAAAATTCGCCACCCGAGTTCAAAATCTGACAAAAGCTCGGTTGGTCCTTCGATCTTCCATCGAATTATGCTTTGTCCAAGCTCAGGAAAAAATCGAAGCTTGACGAGGGTGGTATAAGCTCCCCATCCATACGACAGATTGAAGTGGGTTCTACTTTTAAGCTTGGTAAGGACCTTGCCAATAAAAAAATTTGATTTTTGAAAAAGTTAGGAATGGAGCTTCTGAAGCTTGGCAAAGACTTTGTCAAGTTGCAAAAAATAATTACTTAATGAGACAAAAATAAGCAAAACGTCCCTAGCTTGGCATGGAGATTTGTAAGCCATATTGTTGAATTTGGAGTGCAGAACTCAGGGGCTGCTAGGACTCAGATGGAGATTGGTCCAAGTTCGGTGGAGCTTTTTCATAACATCAGTCCGTAGATGGCTCGCGCCATGAAGTGGGGGTGCCAACATGTCCAGATTTTGGATGAGGAATTTCCTAAAACATGCTTGTGAGTACAGAAGATTTGGTTTGTCAAGTTAATTTTTGCTCGAGAAATATTTACCTCAGAAGACAAAGTTGAGCTTGCTTGAGCTTCACTCGGTGAGTAGAGATCGAGCGGGTGCAGTGCTCAGAGCTTCAATCCATTCGGCATTCGACTGATCTTTGATGGCCATTAAGTGGAGCACCATCGAGGGATGCTTGACCATCCTCGATGCAACTGAGTGATGACATCTTAGGGCGATCGACCCGATCCGTCGAGGGTAGCTCATGACTCAGAGTCAACATCAGTCATTTGCCATAGGTTGATTGACCCAAGGAGTGATGTCATCTGGGGTCGTAGGTGGTCTGCCATAGGTCCATTGACTGAACTCAGAGCTCGGGGTTGATCACGCAGACTCTTGGACTCTCAGGTTGCTCGGAAAGCTTTTTGAACGACATCCATCTGGGATATCTCTTGGTTCTGTTGAGTGAGCTGACACTTGGGTCGAGCTCTATGGAGGAACAGAGTTCGATCATCTGCATTTGCACCTCAGTCGTGGTACGGTGGCTCAGATCTGCATCGACGAGGCATGACAGCTCCGTCCGATTCCGACGAGACATAGGGGAGATTGACTCCGATTTCCTTGAGAAATTGCGCTGCAATGATGAGCAAATCATAAGATCTTCATCAGGAATGAAGTACATCAAAGAAGAAATTAAGAAATTTTATGAGCTTATGGCTCGAAAGATCGAGCTTAGAGAGGTGATTGATGAAGGAGCTCGGGTGATCCCATCAGGTCGGAGGAGATCAGAGCTTAGATGGTCATGCCCGGAGGAGGTCAGACTTTCACTGGGTGGAGCTTGGAGGATATTGAAGTAGCTCGGAACTCAGATGATCGTGCAAATCGATTTCACCCATGCCCATCCTCGTGTAGCTCGTATTAAATAGGTCGAATTCAATTTCCCTGCATCTCAACCCATTGAATCGAATTGAAAGTAGCAACCATTTGAATGAAATGAAGTAGGCAATGATGAATTGAACGCCATAGCAGTTTAAAATAAAATGAAATAGCAGTGATGATGTATGATCACGTAAGAAAGAGACATGGATTGAGATGTATGACTTATCTCCACATGCCAAAATCATTCACATTGCGTCAAAAGCTCAGCACTGCCTTCTCATTATCAGCTAGCTCCTGGATTTGGGGCTCATTGTAATCATGACAATAGCAGAGCTTTGGCATCAGCGTCTTGAAATCAGCGCTCATACCGATGAAGTTGGGTTGGAGCCTCGGATCGAGCTCCGATGAAGCCTAGAGGCTAGGGTCGAAGGCTGATCTGCAGTTCAGAATGTCGAAGTTGGGTCGGAGCCTCGGAGCCTCGGATCGAGCCCCGACGAAGAGCAGAGGTTAGGGTCAATGCCGACCTCTCTATCAGGATGAAGGAGATGTGTTAGAGTCTTGTATCGAGCCTCGATGATGCCCAGCAGCTAGGGTCGAACACGAACTTCCCTCCCAGGACGAATGAGATGGGTCGGAGGCTCAGATTGAGCCCCAATGATTCCCTCCTGCTAGGGTAGAAAACAGATCTCCCTCCCAGGACGAATGAGATGGGTCGAAGGCTCGAGCATCGACCATCGTTGCTGGGTTGACAAGTCGACGAGCCTCGTTGGGTCGAGTGCTGCTGGATTCGGCTCCGATCTTGGTCGCATGGAAGCATCTTGGAGGTGGATTACACCCTCTAGGCCAGGGGAAATCGTTATCGGTGGTCGAGCCAATAAGGGCAGAGTTGGGAGAAGACTTCGGTGTTGCTGCGAACTGAAGAGAATCGGTGATGAGATCTGCTGCCCAACCTGATGAACCTCTCAGGAACCGCCAGTGTTTGGGAGAAGAGACTAAGAGGAGAAGCCATGGAGGCCATGGAGGGCTTCGACGCAAATGCCTTGGGGGTTGAGGATCACTAATGAAAATTCATCTTCGATCTCAGTAAATCCCTAAACTTCCACCACTACGCTGCTCAGTCCAATCATTGAAAAGTCAAGCGAATAAGGACTGAATACCATCTAAGATATGAATATCAAACTACATGCTTTACAAAGGATGTCCACAACATAGACATCATAAGCAGAAAATTTATTGGAAGAGTTTTTGTTTTTGGAGAGAAATGTATTGGTAGAGTTTCTGGAACTCTACGATGAACTCAGGGCTAAGTTGTCGCTCAGATCGAAGCTTGGAAGAAGCTCGAACGAAACGTGGAAACTTGGATAGAGTTCAAACGGTCAAATCGATTTCTAACGAAACTCGAACTCGATGAAGAATCGTGCCACGATCAGACATGGTATGTAAGTCTCTCTACAGTTTGCACAGATAGGAAGAGAGTTTAAACGTTAATTATTTGCTCCAAATCTTTAACACAACGCGGGGTGTTTTGGGAGAAAATTAGAAAATTATAATTGAAATAGTAAATCAAATAGCGCATGAATTCAATAAAATTAGAGGAGAGAGGAAAAGAGTCTCATTCGACGTCTCCTCGAGAGTTTGCCTTTCAGGCCTTTGATTGGGATGTTGAATCGATATAGTCTTATATTTAGCGAAAGTGGGGATGTTGACTCCTGTTTCCCACGAACGGTGCCAATTGTTGATGGACTGGTTCTGCCAAACTATAGATATGAGCCGACGAAGACGCCTTCGTTGAAGTGGATCCTCATCGGTTGAGAAGTGGGACCTACAGAGAGGAATCTTCGGTTCAAAGTGAGCTAGGATTGAGCTCCGTAGATGGATATTGACTAGCTCTGCGTTATTTCCATTATCCTGCATCATAAGAAGATTGTTAGAGGGTCGTGGCTGGTGCCCTACCGATTCCCCTCCGACGCTTAAATTAGTTTCTCATGTAGGAAACCTAAAAGGGGAAAATGAAAAAGGAAGATAAAAAATATTGTGGTATGATACTTAGCCTCTGTTTGAGATCTTGCCTCCCACTTCTCCATTGGTCTCGAGGGTATTTATCCCTCCCCTCTTCGCTTTGTAACTTCTCCCCATAAATGTGGCCATTAATTGCTCAATTAGTGGCCCTTGATGTGGTTATCATGGAGTGAAACCGTCACCCTTAATCTAGCCACTAATTGTCTAATTTAAGAATATGGAAGTGGCCTATGAAGAGGTTGTAATTGCCGTTCATTTATCCTAATAATGAGGGAAGTGGAGATTTGACTTATTCAACCCAAGAGTAATGGGTCGTGGGCCGTGGCCCAACATGCCATATTCGTCAACACATATCGTATAGAAAATGTAGAAAATAGCTCGGAGCACAGAAAAATCTGCAAAAATGTCCGTTGGACCCAGGAGAATGCCATCTTCAACTGAAAAATAAGAGAAGGTAAGATTAGGCCAAAAATCGTATCATTTAATAAAAAGATGTTCCAAATAAATGTAGAAAATAGCCTCAACCTCAGAAAAATCTGCAAAAATGTACGTTGGAACCGAGAGATCGCCATATTCAACTGAAAAAATAAGAGAACACAAACGTAGGATATAAAAATCATATCATGTAATAAAAAATCCATTTCTTCCATAAAATGTATAAAATAACCACATGCTCTAAAAATCCATAAAAATGTACGTTGGAACCGGGAGAACGCTGTCTTTAACAAAAATAAGGGAAGACAAAATTAGGCCATAAAAATCATATCATTTAATAAAAAGAAACATATCTTCCAGAAAATAAAGAAATTAGCCCGAGCTCAGAAAAATCCGCAAAAATGTCTGTTGGAATCGGGAGTTTGCCATATTCAACTGAAAAAATAAGAAAAGGCAAAATTAGGCCAAGAAATCATATCATTTAATAAAACGATCAATATCTTCCAAAAAATGAGGAAAATAGCCACGAGCTGAGGAAAATTAGCAAAAAGGTCCGTTTGAACCAGGAGATCGACATGTTTATTTGAAAAATAAGAGAAGACAAAATTAGGCCAAAAATCATATCATTTAATATAAAGATATCATTGAATATACATATCTTACAGAAAATATAGAAAATAGCCCGGAGCTCAGAATAATCTGCAAAAATATCCGTTAGAACAGAGAGATCGCCATCTTCAGCTAAAAAAAATAAGAGAAGACAAAATTGGGTTATAAAAATCATATCATTAAATATAAACATACATATCTTACAAAAAATGAAGAAAATAGCACCAAGCTAAGAAAAATAAGCAAAAATGTTCGTTGAAAAAGGGAGAAGGAAGAGAAGATAAACATAGGATATAAAAATCAAATCATTTAATAAAAAGATACATATCTTCCATAAAATGTAGAAAATAGCTCGGAGCTCAGAAAAATCTGTAAAAATGTCCGTTGGAACTAAAAAATAAGAGAAATTAGGCCAAAAATCATATCATTTAATAAAAGATCTAGATTTTCCACAAAATGTAGAAAAATAGCAAAGAGCTTGGTAAAATCCGCAAAAATGTCCGTTGGAACCGGGAGATATCCAATTTCAACTGAAAAATAAGATAATACAAAATTTGGCTACAAAATTCATATCATTTAATAAAAAGATACATATCTTTCATAAATTGTATAAAATATCCCCGAGCTTAGAAAAATCCGGAAAAATGTCCGTTGGAACCAGGAGATCGCCATCTGTAATTGAAAAATAAGAGATTCTTCAAGATCCATAAAAATCATATCATTTAATATACAGATCCATATCTTTTAGAAAATTTAGAAAATAGTTCAGAGCTCAGAAAAATCCGTATAAATGTCTGTTGGAACCGAGAAAACACATCTTCAACGAAAAAATTAAGAGAAGACAAAATTAGGCCAAAAATCATATCATTTAATAAAAAGATACTTATCTTTTAGAGCTCAACAGGCGCCTCATCGTTCTGGCTCAACACTGTAACGGTTCAGGTTGGGCGATGTGATAATCATGAGTAAGAAGTAACCTTGGTTGAATAGTCGGGTTGGCTTGCAAGGAAAGTAACCTCTCGACTTTCAGTTGGCAGATGAGGGAGGCAGCCCCACGGCTTACAGTTGATGTCGAGTTACATCACCAGATCGGCTTGCGAGGGGGTGGCTTCGTCGACTTATGACCGACGACGATAGTCGTTCTGTTGCGAGGAACATGGTCCCTTCGACTAACGGCCGATGACAAAGGTGGGTCGTTCGGTTGCGAGGGGATGGCCTATTCGACTTACGACCGATGACAATAGTCGTTCGGTTACGAGTGAAATGGTCCCTTTGACTAACGGTCGATGACAAAGGTAGGCCGTTCGGTTGCTGGGGGTGGCCCATTCGACTTACGGCCGCCGACGATATGTATCGTTCCGTGGCAAGGGGATGGCCCCTCGACTTACGACTGACGACAAGAGTGTTCAGTGGTGAGTGGTTGGCCCCTCGACTTACGGCTGGCGACGAATGTAGTTTAGCGTCGAGGGGTTGGTCCCTCGGCCTACGACTGACGAAAAGGGTGTAGTTCGATTGCGAGGGGTTGACCCTTCGACTTACGGCCGACGACAAATGGTTGTTCCGAAGATCGCCACTGAAAAATCTGCAAAAATGTTCGTTGGAACTGGAAGATCGCCATCTTTAATGAAAAAAATAAGGGAAGACAAAATTAGGCCATAAAATCATATCATTTAATAAAAAGAAACATATCTTCCAGAAAATATAGAAAATAGCCCCGAGCTCAGAAAAATCCGCAAAAATGTAAGTTGGAACCGGGAGTTTGCCAATTCAACTGGAAAATAAGAGAAGGCATTTAGGCCAAGAAATCATATCATTTAATAAACCGATCCATATTTTCCAGAAAATGAGGAAAATAGCCTGGAGCTCAGGAAAATCAGCAAAAATATCCGTTTGAACCAGGAGATCGACATATTTATCTAAAAAAAATAAGAGAAGGTTTCAGGCCAAAATCATATAATTTAATATAAAGATTTCATTTAATATACATATCTGACAGAAAATGTAGGAAATAGCACTGAGCTCAGAAAAATCTGCCAAAATGTCCGTTGGAACCGGCAGATCGCCATCTTCAACTGAAAAAAAATAAGAGGAGACAAAATTGGGCTATAAAAATCATATCATTAAATATAAACATACTTATCTTACAGAAAATGTAGAAAATAGCACCAAGCTAAGAAAATACGCAAAAATGTCCGTTGAAACTGGGAGATTTCATCTTCAACAGAAAAATAAGAGAAAACATTATTCGGCCAAAAATCATATCTTTTAAAAAATCGATCCATATCTTCCAGAAAATGTGGAAAATAGCCCAGAGCTCAGTAAAATCCGAAAAAATATCCATTGAAACTGGGAGATCGCCATCTTCAACCTAAAAATTAGAGAAGACAAGATTAGGCCAAAAAATCCCATCATTTAATAAAAAGATCTATATCTTTCAAAAAATGTATAAATTAGCACTAAGCACTAAAAAATTCGAAAAATGTCTTTGGGAACTGGGAGATCGCCTTAAAAATAAGAGAAAACAAAATTAGGCCCAAAAATAATATCATTTAATAAAACGATCCATATTTTCCAGAAAATGTGAAAAATACCCCGGAGGTCAGAAAAATCTGTAGAAATATCTTCCAGAAAATGTGGAAAATAGACCGGAGATCAGAAAAATCCACAAAAATGTCTGATGGAACCAGGAGATCATCATCTTCAACGGAAAAAATAAGAGAAGACAAAATTAGGCCACAAAAATCATATCATTCAATAAAATGATTCAAAATTTCCAGAAAATATGGAAAATAGCACCGACTTCAAACAAATCCACATAAATGTCCGTTGGAATCGGGAGGTCCTGATCTTCAACTAAAAAAAATAAGAGAAGACAGAATTAGGCTACAAAAATTATATCATTTAAAAAAGATCCATATCTTCAAGAAAATGTAGAAAGTTGCCCGGTGCTCAGAAAATTACGCAAAAATGTTTCTTGAAACTGGGAGATCGCAATCATCAACCAAAAAATAAGAGAAAAAATTCGGTCAAAATTATATCATTTAATAAAAAGATCTATAACTTCCCGAAAATGTAGAAAAATAGCATTGAGCTTAGAAAAATCGACAAAAATGTCCGTTGGAACCGGGAAATTGCCATCTTCAACTGAATAATAAGAGAAGACAAAATTAGGTTATAAAAATCATAGCATTTAATATAAAGATTCATATCATACAGAAAATGTAGAAAATGCCCAGAAAGATCCGAAAAAATAACTGTTGGAGCCGCGAGATCGCCATCTTCAACAGAAATTTAAAAGAAGACAAAATTAGGCAAAAAATCACTACTACAAAAAAGACATTTAATAGCACATATTAGACATCGCTTGCCAATTATAAGCGTTAATTATTAGATGCACAGATAATTGACAGCGCTTCTTTCTGCAAGCGCTGTTAAAGGTCGGATAATAGACAACGCTTCTTTCTGCCAGCGCTTTTAAAGGTCCAATAATAGATAGCGCTTCTTTCTGCAAGAACTATTTATTAGAAGCACAGATAATAGACATCGCTTATTTCTGTAAGCGCTGTTAAAGATCAGATAACAAATAACGCTTCTTTCTACAAACGCTCTATTACAGATTAGATAATAGATCGTGCTTCTTTCTGCAAGCACGGTTAAAGCCCGTGTGATCATTTTCCCCTCTATTAAACTAGGGCACCCCCTTCTCCTTCACTTCGATAGCGCTGCTTCCTCTCCCTACGTAATTTCTCTGTCGAGCCTGAAGCGATTCGGGCAGCGCTCTGACTAGCATGTCTAGCGTCACGGTGATATTTGCTGCTTCGGCTGTTCCTTTCGTTTGGGACTCTCTTCACAATTTTCATGTCTCTTTTCAAAATTAAGAGGAATTAGTTTTAGGGTTTCGTTACTTTCTTCAAAATTTTCATTTCATGGATAAAGATCTCTAACTTCGGTCGTGGTCGTTTCTTGTTAGGTTGTGGAACAGACGAGGCGACGATCATCAAGATCATAGGGCATTTTTCTCTGGTCCAGCGCCTCCACATACAGCAGGTGTATAAGGAGACGTATGGCGAGGAGCTGTTTGTGTCTCTGGACAAGGAGATCTCTTTCAATTTTGTGGTACAATTAGATACTGTTTCGGGATTTTTTCTCACTGCTAAATTGTTGACAGGAGGGCTGGAGGTCAACATGGTCAAGAGGGACACGTGGTACCTCTGGGATCAGTTGAAGGCACATTCA
>CM061137.1:68487005-68521328 GCA_030789695.1 Scilla litardierei | reverse complement strand
CATATTATTTAATCTAAATATACACATCTTACAGGAAATATAGAAAATAGCCCCAAGCTCATAAAAGTTCACAAAAAAGTCAGTTAGAACCGGTAGATCGCCATCTTCAACAGAAAAATAAGAGAAAACAAAATTAGGCCAAACATCATATCATTTAATAAAAAGAAATATATCTTCATAAAATGTCGAAAATAGCCTCGAGCTTAGAAAATTTCGCAAAAAATGTAGGTTGGAACCAGGAGATCGATATCTTCAATAGAAAAATATGAGATGACAAAATTAGGCAAAAAATCATTTCATTCTACGACAAGATCCATATCTATCAGAAAAAGAAGAAAATAACCTGGAGCTCTTCAAGCAATGCAGAAAATATACGTGAGCTTAGAAATATCCGAAAAAATGTCCAGTTGAAGAGAGAGAGAGAGAGAGAGAGAGAGAGAGAGAGAGAGAGAGAGAGAGAGAGATCACCATCTTCAAGGGAAAAATAAGATAGCACAAAATTGGGCCAAAAATCATATCATTTAATACACAGATCCTTACCTTCCAGAAAATGTAGAAAATAGTTTTAAGCTCAGAAAGTCCGTAAAAATGTCCGTTGAAACTGGGAGATCGCCTTCTTCAACGAAAAAAAATAAGAGAAGACAAAATTAGGCCAAAACCATTTAATAGAACGATCGATATCTTCCTAAAAGGCAGAAAATAGACCCGAGCTCAAAAAAATCCGCAAAAATGTCCGATGGAACAGAGAGATCGAAATCTTCAAATGAAAAATAAGAGAAGACAAAATTTAGGCCAAAAATAATATCATTTAATAAAAAGATCCTTTTCTTCCAGAAAATACAAAAAATAAATAAGAACTCGGTAAAATCCGTAAAAATGTCTGTTTGAAACGGGAGATCGAAATCTTCAACTAAAAAAAATAAGAAAAGATAAATTTATGACATAAAATTATTTTATTTAATAAAAAACATATCTTCCATAAAATGTAGAAAATAGCACTGAGTTCAGAAAAATCCGAAAAAATTTCCATAGGAACCGGGAGATCCCCATCTTCAACTGAAAAATAAGAGAAAACAAAATTAAGCCCCAAGAATCATAAAATTTAATATATAGATCCATATCTTCCAGAAAAGGTAGAAAATAGGACCAAGCTCATAAAAATCCATAAAAATGTCCGTTGGAATCGGGATATCACCATCCTCAGCTAAAAATAATACAAGAAAAAGTATTTATAAAAATCATATTATTTAATACAAAGATCCAAATCTTAATGAAAATGTAGAAAATAGCATGTAGCTTAGAAAAATCCGAAAAATGTCCGATTGAACCGGGAGATCGCGATCTTAACCTGAAAAATAAGAGAAGACAAAATTAGGCCAAAAATTCTATCATTTAATTAATAGTTCCACATCTTCCAGAAAAATATAGAAAATAGCCCTGAGCCCAGAAAAATCCGCAAAAAAGTCATTTGTAACAGGGGATCGTCATCTTCAACTGAAAAAGAAGAGAAGAAAAAATTAGGCCAAAAATCATATCATTTAATAAAGAGATTCATATGTTTCAGAAAACATTGAAACTAGCCCTGAGATCAGGAAAATTCATAAAAATGTCCTTTGGAACCGGGAGATTGTCTTCTTTAACTTAAAAAATATGTGATGACAAAATTAGGCTATAAAATCATATCATTTAACAAAAACGTTCATATCTTACAGCAAATGTAGAAATATCACAGAGCTCAAAAAATCTGAAAAAATATTTGTTGGAACCGGGAGATAGCCATCTTCAACGAAAAAAATAAGTGAAGAAAAAATTAGGCCAAAAATCATATCATACGATTAATATAATCCATAAAATACATAAAATAGCTCTGAGCTCAGAAATATCCGCAAAAATGTCCTTTGGAACCAAAAGATCGTCATCTTCAACTGGAAAATAAGAGAAAACAAAATTTGGTTACAAAAATCATATCATTTAATATAGGGAAAGACAAAATTCGGTCATAAAATAATATCATTTAATACGAAGATCCATATCTTCCAGAAAATGTAGAAAATAGCCCCGAGCTCAGAAAAATCCACAAAAATATCAGTTGGTACCGGGAGATCGACATATTCAACTATAAAAAAGAGAAGAAAAATTAGGCCAAAAATCAAATCATTTAATAAAACGATACATATCTTCCAGAAAATGTAGAAATAATTCCGAGCTCAGAAAACTCCACAAAAATGTCCGTTGGAACCGGGAGATCGCTATCTTCAACGTAAAAAGTAAAAGAAGACAAACATAGATTATAAAAATCATATCATTAACAACGGCCAGTGGCCGAGTGGTATAACCCCCTCCCATATTGTATTATAAGTTACATATCCTTTCTGGATTATAGGACAGATTCCCAACTTCCAGAACATACATCAGATGATATACACAATGGACATGATAACGGTGGAACCTCATGCTCAAAGTACATAAAGAGCATCAACCCTCCCTTTATTCAATAATGGAGACACGGTAGGAACTAGGAGCAGCTACAGAAGGGGAAGGAATTGGGTTCGATTCCCAGTGTTGTTACTTTCCGATGTACCAAATAAATCATTTCATTTAATAAAAATATTCATATCTTCAATAAAATTTAGAAAATAGCCCCGTGCTTAGAAAAATCCGTAGAAATGTTCATTGGTACCAGGAGATTGTTATCTTCAACTTAAAAATAAGAGAAGATAAAATTAGGCAAAAAATCATATCATTTAATAAAAGATTCATATCTTTCAGAAAATGTTGACAATAGACCGCAGCTTAGAAAAGTCTACAAAAAGGTATTTGGAAACGGGAGATCGCCATATTCAACTGAAAAATAAGAGAAGAGAATTTTGGGCCAAAAAATCTTATCATTTATTTAAAAATCATATCTTAAAAAGTTTAGAAAATAGCCCCAAGTTTAGAAAAGTCTACTAAAAAGTCCATTGGAACTGGGAGATCACCATCTATAACTGAAAAATAAGAGAGGACACACTTACGCCAAAAAATCAAATCATTTAACAAAAAGATCCATATCTTCATGAAAATGTAGAAAAAGGACCTGAGATCTGAAAAGTCCACAAAAATGTTCGTTGAAACCGGGGGATCGCCATATTCAACGAAAATATGAGATGAAATAATTACGATATAAAAATCATATCCGTTAATATAATGATACATAACTTACAGAAAATATAGAAAATAGCCACAAGATCAGAAAAGTCCGCAAAAAAGTCCGTTTGAACCGGTCGATCGCCATCTTCAATTGAAAACGAAGAGAAGACAAAATTTGGCTGAAAAATCATATCATTTAATAAAAAGTTTCATCTCTTTCAGAAAATGTAGAAAATAGCACCGAGCTCCAAAAAATCAGAAAAATGTACGTTGTAACAGGGAGATCGCCATCTTCAACTGAAAAATAAGAGAAGACATAATTAGGCCATAAAAATCATATCATTTAATATGTAGATCCTTATCTTCCAGCAAATGTTGAAAATAAAACCAAACTCAAAAAAATCTGCAAAAATGTCCGTTGGAATTGGGAGATCGCCATCTTCAACTAATAAAAGATACAAAATTTGCCAAAAAATAATATCATTTAATGAAGAGATTCAAATTTTACAGAAAAAGAAGGAAATAGATTCGAGCTAAGAAAAATCCACAAAAATTTCCGTCGAAACCGGGAGATCGCCAAATTTAACGAAAAAAGAGAATACAAAATTAGGCCAAAAAATCATATCATTTAATAAAACGGTCGATATCTTGCAGATAATATAGAAAATAGCCCAGAGCTTAAAACAATCTGTAGAAATATCCGTTGGAACCGGGAGATCCCAATCATCAACGAAAAAAAATAAAAGAAGACAAAATTGGGCCAAAAAATCATATCATTTAATAAAACGATTGAGAAGATACAGAAAATAGCCCTTAGTTAGAAAAAGCAGCAAAAAATGTCCGTTGGAACTAGGAGACCGCCATCTTCAAGTGAAAAATAAGAGAAAACAAACATAAGCTATAAAAATCATATCATTTAATAAAAGATCCATATCTATAATAAAATGTAGAAAATAACCTCAAGATCAGAAAAATCCTCAAAAATTTCCTTTGGAACCAGAAGATCGCCATCTTCAATTGAAAAATAAGAGAAGGTAAAAATTCGGCTAGAAAAACATATCATTTAATAAAAAGATTCATATTTTCCATCAAATGTAGTAAATAGTACTGAGCTCAGAAATATCGGTAAAAATGTCCGTTGGAACCGGGATATCGCCATCTTCAACTAAAAAATAAGAGAAAACAAAATAGGCAACAAAAATCAAATAATGTAATAAAAAGATTCATATCTTCCAGAAAATGTAGTAAATAGCCTTGATCTCAGAAAAATCCGCAAAAATGTCCTTTGGAATCGGGCAATCGACATCATCAACTGGAATATAAGAGAAGACAAAATTAGGCCAAAATACCATATCATTTAATACAAAGATCGACAACTGGAAAATAAGATAAGACAAATTTAGGCTAGAAAAATCATATCAATAACCGTATCTTTCATAAAATGCGGAAAATAGCACCAAGCTCAGAAAATGATATATAAAAATCTTTATAGTTGAAGATGGAGATATCCTGGTTACAATGGATATTTTTATAGATGAAGATGATGATTTCCCGGTTCCAAATTTTGTCCTCTCTTATATTTCAGTTGAAGATCACGATTTCCTGGTTCCAAGGACATTTTTGGCCTAATTTTGTCTTCTCTGATATCATTTAATAAAACATTCCATATCTTCCAGAAAATGTGGAAAATAGGCCAGAGCTCAAAAATATCCGCAAATATTTCTATTGGAATCGGGAGATCGCCAACTTCAACTGGAAAATAAGAGAAGAAAATCTTAGATTATAAAAATAATATCATTTAATCAAAAGATCCAAATCTCCCATAAAATGTAGTAAATAGCCCGGAGCTCAGAAAATTCGGCAAAAAATGTCCGTTGGAACCGGGAGATCACCATCTTCACTTAAAAATAATAGAAGACAAACTTAAGCTACAAAAATCATATCATTTATTAAAATGATTCATATTTTCCAAAAAAATAAAGAAAATAGCACCGAAATCTGAAAATCCGCAAAAATGTCCATTAGAACCGAGAGTTCGCTAAGTTCAACTAAAAATAAGGGAAGAAAAATTTGGCAATAAAAATCATATCATTTAATATAAAGATTCTTATTTTCCATAGAATGTAGAAAATACCCCGGAGCTCAGAACAATCCACAAAAATATCTGTCGGAACCGGGAGAATGTCAAAAGTAACGAAAAAAGAGAAGACAAAAGTAGGCCAAAAAAGAGTATCACTTAATAAGACGATCGATATCTTACAGATAATCCAGAAAATTGCCCAGAGCTCAGAAAAATGCGCAAAAATATCCTTTGGAACCGGGAGATCGCCATCATCAACAAAAACAGAGAAGACAAAATTAGGCCAAAATTTTTTTATCTTTTAATAAAACGATCGATATCTTACAAAAAATACAGAAAATAGTCTCGAGGTCAGAAAAATCCGTAAAAATGTCTGTTGAAACTGGTAGACTGCCAACATCAAGTGAAAAATATAGAAGCCAAAATTAGGCTAGAAAAATCTTATCATTTAATAAAAAGATCCAAATTTTCTAGAAAATGTAGAAAATAGCCTCAAACTATGAAAAATCCGCAAAAAATGTCCATTGGAACCGAAAAATCGCCATATTCAAATGAAAGATAAGAGTAGAAATTAAGCCAAAAATCATATCATTTAATAAAAAGATACATATCTTCCAGAAAATTTAGTTGTAGGTCCGAGCTCAGAAAAATCTGCAAAAATGTCTGTTGGTACTGGGAGATCGCCATCTTCAACTAACAAAATAAGAGAAGACAAAATTAGGCTATAAACATCATGTCATTTAATAAGAAAATCCATATCTTCTAGAAAATATTGAAAATAGCCCCAAACTCAAAAAATCCGTAAAAATGTCTGTTGGAACCGAAAGATCACTATATTCAACTGAAAAATAAAAGTAGACAAAATTAAGCCAAAAAATCATATCATTTATAAAAGATACATATCTTCTAGAAAATGTAGAAATAGGTCCGAGCTCAGAAAAATCCGCATAAATATCTGTTGGTACCGAGAGATCGCCACCTTCAACTGAAAAATAAGAGAAGACAAAATTTGGCTATAGAAATCATATCATTTAATAAAAGATCTATTTCCTATAGAAAATGTAAAAATACGATCGATCTCAGAAAAATCTGAAAAACTATCCGTTGGAATCGGGAGGTTGCCATCTTCAACTGAAAAATAAGAGAAGACAAAATTAGGCTATAAATATAATCTATTTCAATAGGAATAATCCATTTCTTCCTGAAACTACAAAAAATAGTCCCGAGCTCAGGAAAAATACGCAAAAATGTTTGTTGGAACCGGGAGATCGCCATCTTCAACTGAAAAAAAATAAGAGAATGCAAAATTAGGCAAAAAATCCAATCATTTAATAAAACATCCATATATTCCAGAAAATTTAGAAAATAGCCCCGAGCTTAGAAAAATCCGTAAAAATGTCCGATGGAACCAGGAGATCGCCGTGTTCAATTGAAAATGAGAGAAGAGAAACTTAGGTTATAAAAATCATATAATTTAGTAAAACAACCATATCTTTCAGAAAATGTAAAAAATAGCCCCGAGCATAGAAAAATCTGCAAAAATGTCCGTTTGAACTGGAAGTTCGCCATCTTCAACTTAAAAATAAGATATGAAAAAACTAGGCCAAAAAATCAAATCATTTAATAAAACGATACATATCTTCCAGAATATGTAGAACATAGCCATGAGCTTAGAAATATCCGCAAAAATGTCCTTTGGAACTGGGAGATCGCCAACTTGAACTGGAAAATAAGAGAAGACAAAATTAATCCAAAAAATCATATCATTTAATAAAAGATCCATATCCTCCAAAAATGTAGACAATACTCGCGAGGTCAGAAAAATCGGTAAAAATATCCGTAAAAATCATATCATTTAATACAACGATTAATATCACACATAAAATTTAGAAAGTAGTCCAGAGCTCAGTAAAATCAGTAAAAACGTCCGCTGGAACCGGGAGATCGCCATCTTCAAAGAAAAAAAATAACAGAAGCGAAAATTAGGTCAAAAATCATACCATTTAATAAAAAGATCCATATCTTCCATAAATTATAGAAAATAGCCTCAAGGTCAGAAAAATCCGAAAAAATGTTTGTTGGAACTGGGTGATCGTCATTTTCAACTAAAAATTTAGAAGACATACTTAGGCTATAAAATCATATCATTTCATAAAAATATCTATATATTCAATAAACTGTAGAAATAGCCCCGAGCTTAGAAAAATCTGTAAAAATGTCTGATAAAACTGGGAGATCGCCATATTCAACTGAAAAATAGGAGAAGACAAAATTTGGTTATAAAAATCATATCATTTAATATTACGATTAATATTATATAGAAAATGTAGAAAATACTCTGGACTTAGAAAATCCGCAAAAATGGCCGTTGGAACCGGAGATCGCCATCTTTAATTGATGTTTACGGGTGTTTTCTCATCACTGAATCGTTGGCCGTAGGATGGGCGGTCACATGGTCAAGGAGTCGGATGAGACCCATTGGTTCCGTCAAATGTGTGATTGCCTGACGGGGTAGCTTCGATCCTTACGATGGCTCTTCAAAGAGTGGCCTCGACGTGTCGGGGCGAGAGGGCTGTTGATGGGAGCGCTCGGCCTTGGTTAGCGACGTGCAGAGGGGTAGCCTTGGTACTGCTGGATCTGCTCGGCCTTGGTTGATGAAGTAGCTCGTCAGGGGCGAGCAGGCTCGTTGCTGGATGTGCTCGGCCTCGGTCGGTGTGGCGTTGAGGAGTAGCCTCGATGCCGCACGATCAGCTTGGCCTAGACAGACAGAGAAGCTCGTCAGGGGGGCCGGACCTTGGTTCCGGCCAAGTCCCCTCTGATGCCTAAGTCAAACGGATCAGTATGACGCACAGAGAGATCGGTACGACTCACATGGTGGCCGACACGCGCGTCCTCGGACCGAGCTAGGGGAGGGAATATAAAGTGGAAAACAAGGTCTTTGTGCAGAATACCTCCGTCTATTCATATCCGGGGCCAGCTCCCTTTCTTCGTTGCCTCTTGTGTTCCTTTATAGGGGGCCTCCCACGATCGTTTCCCCGTCCACGTCCCCCATTTTCTGCCCCCATGATCCGCCTCCTTTAAGGTGCCTTCATGCGCCATGAAGGTGGGTTAATGGTTCCATTAATGGTCATTAAGGGGGAGTGTTTTGGGGAGCGGTTAACTCCTGCTATCATGGGCTGACAAAGCACACGTCCCGATCGTGGACGACCGGTATCATGTCCTCGTGAGGGCCTCGTCGGTCGGCCCAAACTTCTTTGGGGGCCTCCCACTTCCAATGTGGGCTTGGGCCGCTCGCTCTTGAGCCGTCCCAAGATGGGCGTATCAATTGCCCCCATCACTCGGGCCGTTTAGATTCTGCCTGTCATGCCTCGCTTCCCATTATACTTGGGAGCGAGGGCACGAGCGGGTCCGCATGTGCTTAAAGCAAAGAAGAAGTACTTTTTCGTTTTCTTCCTTCTTTGACTTAAGCACAATAAGCGCCTGTGTATGAATACGTGGCAGGTTCTTGTATGCAACTCAAACAACACAGATAATTTTATTTATTTAGATTCCAAGTCTCAGAAGAATTACAACAGTGAAAGAATGAAAAGAGACAGGGTCATAAAGACCATACAAATTATGGAAGAAACAACAAGTACAAAGATGCTGCGAAGGCACATTGCTCCTCAGTGAGGGAACTTAGCGGCAAGGCACTCTTGGTCAACCTGCTCGATCTCTAGGCTCGCTCCTCTGCAAATCTGTCTAATGTCTGACGTATATTTCACAAGACAAGGAAATATACGTCAGTGAGGGTCGCTCGGCAAGATTTAAAGTATTAAGTAGAAAAGACCCTCGGTAAGGTTTTCATAATCATTTCATGATTCCAATAATTAAAACATAGCAGTGTAAGAAAGCAATGAGCATGACAAGTGTGGTGTACAAAGTAACAAACATGGCAAGTAAAGCAGTGGTATGGAAAAAGTAGTGTGCAAAGTAACAAACATGGAATGTGTGGTGTGCAAACCAGTGGCATGGCAAAAGTAGTGTGCAAAGTAACAAACATGGCAAGTGTAGTGTGTACAGCAATGAGTATGGCAAGTATAGGGTGTACAACAATGAGCATGGCAAGTGTAGTGTGTACAACAACAAGCATGGCAATTTTATTAAAGGCGATAACATGGCATTGCTATTAAAAGGAAAACAACATCAGTTTTAAATGTTAAACAGTTGGCAGACTGATTAAAGGAAAGCTGTAGCAATTCTAACATGTCCATATATCCATTTCAATCAATTCAATAGTGTATGCAAGTTCGTGACTAAGGTTTACGTCGTTAGATGACTAGTAAGTGGATCTACCTTCAGGTGCCCCGAGAGGTAGTCCGTTTACTACCGGCTAGTGCCCGCGAACCTAACCCCACCCAAGTGTTATTTATTGTGTGGACCATGAGCCAGATACGGCCAACCGAGCCATCATGAGTTATAGTGCTGGCACAAGCCAGAGTAGCCAAATAGGCCATTTAGTTCTATGATTTGCCAAACAGGTCGCATGTTCAATAATTTGCCAAGCAGGCCGCATGTTCAATAATTTTCCAAACAGGCCACATGTTCAATAATTTGCCTTTTGCCACATTACAATGCATCCTTCAATTACTATAAACATGTCCACACGCACACACATATATCTAATCTTGCGATGCACCAGAACTAAAATATGCAATTAGAGATGAAACAGTAGTTAAGACGTGGAAAAAGGCACAACTTGCATATCAGAATATCTCGGTCCAAACAATTAAATGCAATGATTACAAAATATGTACACTTGCCTATCGGAATATCTCAAAACAACAATCAAAAGCAGCAGTAAAAATGTGCACTTGCCTGTTATAGTCGATTTCGGATGTCCAGGCGGTAGCAATTTGGAGTACGTAATTTATCTGCGAGGTTAGATCCGTGATATCAAGCCAAGGAACCTATCATAATCCTAAATCTACATACCATCTTACCTTACGCATACAGATTTAATAGATATAAGTGTACTTATATTAATTCTAACTAAATGATAATATAAGAGCTAATATGCCTACAGTACTTATAAAGTAACATATAAAATAATATAAATCTTATAACATATCACAGATTCACATCTAACTAAATTGTAATATATCACAACTAACAGTACTCTATATAACCTATATAATATAAATTTAATATAAATACTGTCCATTCATTGCATAACCTATATAATGTATAGCATCAGTTCAATAACGTAGACTTACATTTGTTTTCAATCACTCTCCTTGGTGTTCGGTCGGAGGCTGGGAGCAATGGGAGGTTAGAGCGGCGTTCGGTGGTCAGACGAGGTGGTCGGGCGAACAACGAAGGGCTACGGCGACGATGAATCGGGGTCAAGCGGTCGGCCGCTGTGGTAATGGCACGGCGGTGTGTGGGTGCTGCGAGTTGGGGGGTGTTTGGTGCTACGGCACCGTCGGAGGGGTTTGTCGGAGTTAGGAGGTGAAAGACAGAGGCTGGTCCGGTGGAGGCAAGGATGGGAAAATGCGGCGAGTCAGAGGGCGTGGCTGCGTGGGTCATCGGAGCACGGCGGGTCGCAACACCGGGGCAGCGGGGAGAGGGATGCAGCGGCAGGGCACTGGGGGTAGCTTTGTGGGCTGCGAGGGAAGGCTGAGGCTGTTCCATGGCGAGCTGGAGGTGCACGTGTCGAATGGAGTTGAGGGCAGAGGGTATCGGGCTGGGGGTTCTCTGTTTCGAACAGAGTGGGGAGGATGAGGGGCAGGGTGGAGGATTCAAGGTGTCGGGATTCGTACGGTGGCTAGGTTTGAGGTCGCATTTAAGGGGCTCGGCGAGAAGATGTGGCGGCTTCCTGGAGGTGATCGGAGTGCGCTGAGCTTCGGGGGAAGGGAGTCTACGGGTCTTGGCAAGCTGGGGTAAACGAAGAGGAGATGGGCGGGTCTATGGTGGTCGTCAGTAGGGCACCGAAGTGTGAGGGAAAATGGAGAGGCCGGGATGGCTAGAGGGTGGCCAGGGCGACGCGGCAGGGCATCGGCGATGGCTCACGACCGTCGGGATCTGGGTTTGGGGGGAGGTCGAGGCTGGGGATTGGGTATTGCGTCCTGCGACGATGTCGGATCGGGTGTTGGAACTGGGGGTCGATGGGGGTTTTGGGTTATCCACCGGCGATTGGAGCGGCCGTCGACGTCGAGGCGAAGTCATGGCAATGGGCGTTGGCTCTGAACGGAGGTGGCAATAGGCGGGCTGAGGGGGTTGGCAGAGGCTCGGATGTGGCGAAAAGTGTCAAAACATGGGATGGTGCCGCTTGGGAAGGAGTTGATGCACGTCGGAGTCGAAGAGGGGCAGCGTTTGCTGGGGAGGTGGGCTCGTTGGAGTGGGTTCTGGTCAGAGGCGGGATGAGTCGTCGAACTGGAAGTGTGCATGGCAGTTGCTGGCGGAGCTTAGGATCTGTCGGGGGTGGTTGAGTTCGTCGATGGGAAGGTGGTGGTCGGTGGTTAAGGGAGTCGGTCTTGAGGGTAGTGGAGGTCACGGGAGGAGGCTCGGATGGGGTGACAACACCTGAGTTGTGGTCGGAGGAGGGTTGTGAAGTTGCGGCTGCCGGTGGACAGAGGAAGAAAGGTGGGCGGGGTCACGGTGGTGTTGCAGGAAGTTGGGGAGGTTAGCGGCGAGTTGAGGGGAGAGCGGGGTTCGACGATAGAGAAAGTGCAGCCGGGGAAGGAGCCTTGGGGTTGGGTTTCATTGGAAGGATGATGAAGAAAAAAGTAACGCGATGGGGTGGGTTTTGTAACCGTTGGAAAGAAAAATATTGAGGTGGCAGTACTTTGTAGAAGGGAAAAATAGCTTGCAGGCTTCCGTTTGTGATTTGGGTTTGATTTGTAGAGGGGCTACGGTTTTATCTTTCTTTGCATTTTGGTAGGGTTAAATGCTAAGGAAATAAAGGAAAGATTTTGAATCAACAATAATCATGGAGGGTTAGGAAAAATAGGAAGGGTTCTAAAAGAAATAGTTTTAATTAAAATGATTTGATTAGGGAAATTATTAGCAAAGGATAATTAGGAAAGTTTGAGTTTTAGAATAAATATTTATTAGGGAATTTAATACTAATTTATTTTGTTTTAATGTTTTTGATTAGAAAAATTAATAGCAATGATTTTAAGGAATGTTTGAATTTTAAATATTAATAGGAAAATTAAAGCTAAGTTAATAAGGAAGGTTTGAATCATACTAAAAATTAGGGGATTAATGGGTTTAATGAGGGAGAATAATACTAATTTAATCTAGCTTTAATTAGGGTCAAAAAGGAAAGTTTACGAAAGGGTTTGAATTTGAATTTTTAAAAACATTTGAATTTTGAAAGATTAAAACATTAATAACAAATTTAAATAAACTAGCCTAATGCAAGTATACTAATAAGACCAACACATCAAGGATAATATGAGATTATTATAAATGAAATTAAGGGTTGGATATGATTGGTCTAGTTTATAAAAGATTTGATTTGGATATTGATTTAGTAAAAGATATGATTTGGGTGATCCGTTAACTACGATATCTGATATATATTGGGATTAGATTTGATCATTAAATAAAACTATCGATAACTTCCCTATAATATAGAAAATAGCCTAGAGCTCAGAGAAATCCGTAAAAATGTCCGGTGGAGCCGGGAGATCTCCATATTGACGAAAAATAATAAGAAAAGAGAAAATTAGGCAAAAAATAGTATCATTTAATAAAACGATCGATATTTTCTAGAAAATGCAGAAAATAGCCTCGAGGTCAGAAAAATCCGCAAAAATGTCCGTTGGAACCGGGAGACCGTCATCTTCAACTGAAAAATAAGAGAAGACAAACTTAGGCTATAAAAAGCATATCATTTAATAAAAAGATTCATATTTTCCAGAAAACATAGAAAATAGCCCCGAGCTCAGAAATATTCGGAAAAATGTCCGTTGGAACCGTGAGATCGGCCTCTTCAACTGAAAAATAAGATTAGCCAAAAATAATATCATTAATTACAAAGATACATATCTTCCAGAAATGTAGAAAATAGCCCCGAACTAAGAAAAATACGCAAAAATGTCAATTGGAACAAGGAGATCACCATCTTCAACTAAAAAAATAAGAGAAGTCAAAATTCGGCCAAAAAACATACATTTAATAAAAATATCTTATCTTTTCGAAAATGTAGAAAATGGCCCAGATCTATGAAAAGTCCGCAAAAATGTCCGTTGGAATCGGGAGATCACAATATTCAATTGAAAAATAAGAGAAGAAAAAATTAGGATGCAAAAATCATAGCATTTAATATACATATACATATCTTATAGAAAATATAGAAAAATAGGCCCAAGCTCGGAAAGTTCGCAAAAAAGGCTGTTAGAACTGATAGATCACCATCTTCAACTGAAAAAGAAGAGAAGACAAAATTAGGCCAAAAAGACATATCATTTAATAAAAGATACTTATCTTTCAGAAAATCTGGAAAATAGTCCCGAGCTCAGAAAATTTCGCAAAAATGTATGTTGGATCCGGAACATCGCCATCTTCAACTAAAAAAATATGAGATGACAAAATTAGGCAAATAAATCATATCATTTAACGAAGAGATCCAAATATTTCAGAAAATGTAGAAAATAACCTGGAGCTCTTCCAAAAATGCAGAAAATAGTCCCGAGCTCAAAAATATCTGAAAAATGTCGAGTCGAAGAGAGAGATCGCCATCTTCAAGTGAAAAGTAAGAAAAATAAAAAATTAGGCCAAAAATCTTATCATTTAATAAAAATATCCATACCTTCCAGAAAATGTAGAAAATAGTCTAGAGATCAGAAAAGTCCGCAAAAATGTCTGTTGAAACTGGGAAATCGCCATCTTCAACTGAAAAATAAGAGAAGACAAATTTAGGCTTTAAAATCATATCATTTAATATTGAGATCAATATCTTACAGAAAATGTAGTAAATAGCCCCCAGCCCAGAAAAATCTGCAAAAAATTCGTTGAAACCGGCAGATCGTCATCTTCAACTGAAAAAGAAGAGAAGAAAAAATTAGGCTAAAAATCTTATCATTTAATAAAAAGATACATATCTTTCAGAAAATGTAGAAAGTTGCCCCAAGCTCAGAAAAATCCGCAAAAATATCCGTCGGAATCGGGAGATCGCCATCCTCAACTGAAATATAAGTGATGAAAAAATTAGGCTATAAAAGTCATATCATTTATAAAGATCCAAATCTTACAGATAATGTAAAAAATAGCCCGGAGCTTAAAAAATCCGCAATAATGTCGGTTGGAACTGGGAGATCGCCATCTTCAACGAAAAAATAAAAGAACACAAAATTAAGCCAAAAAATCATCGCATTAATAGAACGATCAATATTTATTCGAAAATTCAGAAAATAATCCCGAGCTAAGAAAAATCTGCAAAAATGTCCATTGGAACAGAGAGATCGCAATCTTCAATAGAAAAAAAATAAGAGAACACAAAATTACGCCAAAAATCATATATTTAATAAAAAGATACATTTCTTCCAGAAAATACAGAAAATAGCTACGAGCTCAGTAAAATCTGCAAAATGTTCGTTTGAACCGGGAGATCGACATCTTCAACTGAAAAATAAGAGAAGGTAAATTTAGGCCATGAAATGATATCATTTAAAAAAAGACATATATCTTTAATAAAATTTAGAAAATAGCACTGAGCTCAGAAAAATCCGAAAAATGTCCGTGTTTGAACCGGGAGATCCATATCTTTAACTGAAAAATAAGGGAAACAAAATTAGGCCCTAAGAATCATATCATTTAATAGATAGATACATATCATCTAGAAAATGTAGAAAATAGCACCAAGCTCATAAAAATCTGCAAAAATGTCCGTTGGAATTGGGATATCGCCATCTTCAACTAAAAAAAGAAAAGATAAAATTAGCTATAAAAACCATATCATTAATTTAAAGATCCAAATATTATAGAAAATGTAGAAAATAGATAGTATCTGAGACCGTAAAAATGTCTGTTGGAACCGGGAGATCGTGATCTTAACCTGAAAAATAAAAGAAGACAAAATTAGGCCAAAATTTCTATCATTTAATAAAAAGATCCATATCTTCCAGAAAATATAGAAAAAAGCCCCGAGCCCAGAAAAATCTGCAAAAAAGGAAAACAGAGATCGTCAACTTCAACTGAAAACGAAGAGAAGATAAATTAGGCCAAAAAATCATATCATTTAATAAAGAGAATCAAATCTTTCAGAAAATATTGAAACTAGCCCCGAGGTCAGAAGAATTTGCAAAAATGTCCTTTGGAATCGGGAGATCGCCTTCTTCAACTGAAAAAAATAAGGGATGACAAAATTAGGCTATAAAAATCATATCATTTAATTAAAAGATTCAAATTTTACAGAAAATGTTGGAAATAGCACAAAGCTCAAAAAATCCGCAAAAATGTCTGTTGGAACCAGGAGATTGCCATCTTCAGCGAAAAAAATAAGAGAAGACAAAATTAGGCCAAAAAATCATACCATACGATCCATATCTTTCAGAAAATACAGAAAATAGCTCCGGGCTCTGAAAAATCTGCAAAAATGTCTGTTGGAACCATGTGATCGCCATCTTCAACTGGAATATAAGAGAAGACAAAATTAGCCTTAAAATCATATTATTTAATAAATAATTCCATATCTTCTAGAAAATGTAGAAAATAGCACTAAACTCAGAAAAATCCGCAAAAATGTTTGTTAGAACCGAAAGATCGTCATATTCAACTGAAAAATAACAGTAGACAAAATTAAGCCAAAAAGTCATATTATATAATAAAAGGATACATATCTTCGAGAAAATGTAGAAATAGGCCCGAGCTCAGAAAAAATCCGTAAAAATGTCTATTGGTATCGGGAGATCGCTATCTTCAACTAAAAAATAAGAGTATACAAAATTTGGCTATAAAAATTATATCATTAAAGAAAAAGATCCATATCCTATAGAAAATGTAAAAATACAATCGATCTCAAAAATATCTGCAAAAATGTTTGTTGGAACCGGGAGGTTGCCATCTTCAACTTAAAAATAAGAGAAAACAAAATTAGGCTATGAAAATAATTTATTCAATACAAAAGATCCATATCTTCCAAAAAATGCAGAAAATAATCTCGAGCTTCGAAACAATACGTAAAAATGTCCATTGGAACCGGGACATCGCCATCTTCAACTGAAAAAAAATAAGAGAATACAAAATTAGGCAAAAACTCCTATCATTTAATAAAACATCCATATCTTCCAGAAAATTTAGAAAATAGCCACGAGCTCTGAAAAATCTGCAAAAATCTCCGATGGAACCATGAGTTCGCCATCTTCAATTGAAAAATAAGAGAAGAGAAACATAGATTATAAAAATCATATTATTTAATAAAACATCAATATCTTTCAGAAAATGTAGAAAGTAGCCCCAAGCTCAGAAAAATACGCTAAAATGTCCGTTGGAACTTGGAGCTCGCCATCTTTAACTTAAAAAAATAAGATATGACAAAATTACGTCAAAAAAGCATATCATTTAATAAAACGAGACATATCTTGCAGAATATGTAGAACATATCCATGAGCTTAGAAAAATCCGCAAAAATGTCCATTGTAAACGTGAGATCGCCAACTTGAACTTGGAAAAAATGAGAGAAGACAAAATTAAGGCAAAAAGTGGAAAATATCCTGAACCTTAGAAAAATCCGCAAAATGTCCATTAAGATCGAAAAATGCCTTCTTTAACTGAAATATAAGAGAAGACAAAGGTAGGTCAAAAAATCATAGCATTTAATATAATGATTGCCTTCTTTAACTGAAAAATAAGAAAAGACATAATTCGGCTAGAAAAATCATATCATTTAATAAAAAGATGCATATCTTCAATAAAATGTCGAAAATAGCACGGAGCTCAGAAAAATCCGAAAAAATTGACGTTGGAACCGAGAGATTGCAATTTACAGCTAAAAATAAGAGAAGACAAAATTAAGATATAAAAATCCTATCATTTAATAAAAGGATTTATATCTTCCAGAAAATGAGGAAAATAGCACGTGGCTTAAAAAATTCGCAAATATGTCCGTTGGAACTGGTAGATCGTCGTCGTCGTCTGAAAATAAGAGAAGACAAAAGTTGGCGAAAAAACATTTCATTTTAAAAAATATTCATATCTTCCAAAAAATTAGAAAATTTCCAGGCGCTCAGAAAAATCTTCAAAAATGTCAATGGGAACCGGGAGATCGCCATCTCCAATTGAAAAGTAAGAGCAGATAAAATTTGGCCAAAAAATCATATCATTTAATAAAAAGATTCATACCTTTCAGAAAATATAGAAAATACTCCCGATCTCAGAAAAATCACAATAATGTCCATTGGAACCCAGAGATCGCCATCTTCAGCCGAAAAATAAGAGAAGACAAAATTATGCTATAAAAACATACCATTTAAAATAAAGATGCAAATTTTACTGAAAATTTAGAAATAGTACGGAACTCAAAGAATCCGTAAAAATGTTCGTTGGAACCATGCAATTTCCATCTTTATCGGAAAAAATAATTGAAGTGAAAATTAGGCCAAAAATCACATCATTTAATAAAAAGATCTACACCTTCAGAAAATATAGAAAATAGTACCAAGCTCAGAAAAATTCGCAGAAATGTCCGTGGGATCCGGGAGATCGCCATCTTCAACTGAAAAATAAGAGAAGACAAATTACACTATAAAATCATATCATTTAATAAAAAGATTCATATCTTACAAAAAATGAAGAAAATAGCATGGAGCTCAGAAAATTCCGCCAAAATTCTGTTTAACCGAGAGATTGCCATTTTCAACGAAAAAAAATAAGAGATGACAAAAGTAGGCCAAAATTATATAATTTAATAAAAAGATCCCCATCTTCGGAAAATGTAGAAAAACAGCCCGAAGCTTAGAAAAATCCGGAAAAATGTCCGATGGAACTGTGAGATCGCCATCTTTAACTTAAAAATAATAGAAGACAAACTTAAGCTATAAAAATCAAATCATTTAATAAAAAGATCCAAATCTTCCATAAAATAAAGAAAATAGCAACGAGCTCAGAAAAATCTAAAAAAATTACCGTTGGAACTGGGAGATCGCTATGGTCAACTTAAAATAAGAGAAGACAAATTTAGTCAATAAAAATCATATCATTTAATATAAAGATTTTTATCAACTAGAAAATGTAGAAATATCTCCGAGCTCGGAAAAAATATCTGTTCGCACTGGGACATCGCCAAATTTAACGAAAAATAGAAGATAAAATCAGGCCAAAAAATCAAATCATTAAATAAAACGATCGATATCTTCCATATAATACAGAAAATAACACAGAGCTCTTAAAACATCAAAAATGTAGAAAATGACATCAAGCCCTGAAATGTTCGCGAAAATGTCCGTTGGAACTAGATTGCCATCTTCAACTGAAAAATTAAAGAAGAAAAAATTAGGGTGTAAAAATCTAATCATTTAATATAAATTTCCATATCTTGCAGAAAATATAGAAAATAGCTCCAAGCTCAAAAAAATCCGTAAAAAAGTCCGTTAGAACCAGTATATCACCATCTTTAACACAAAAAGAAGAGAAGACAAAATTAGGCCAAAAATCATATCATTTAATAAAATATACATATCTTTCAAAAAATGTAGAAAATAGCCCCGAGCTCAAAAATTTTCGTAAAAATGAACGATGGAACTGGGATATCGTCATCTTCAACTGAAAAATAAGAGATGATAAAATTAGGCAAAAAAATCATATCATTTAACGAGAAGATCCTTATCTTTTAGAAAATGTAGAAAATAAACCGGAGCTCTTCCAGAAAATGCAGAAAATAGACCCGAGCTGAAAAATGTCCAATGGAAGAGAGAGATCGCCATCTTCGAATAAAAATAAGAAAAGACAAAATTGGGCCAAAAAATCATATCATTTAATAAAAAGATCCATACCTTCACTACAAAAAAGTGAGTTTCTTGTGACCAAACTTAGTGTCGACTTAAATTTGCTGACACTAAAAGTATACTTTTAGTGTCGGTAGAAGAAAGTCGACATTAGAAAAGCCATTTTTTGGATTCCTACATATATGCCGACACTAGAGCTCATATCTTGTCTCGATCTTAAGTTGTCGACACAAGATGATAAATTGTCGACACTAGTATGTGATTTTCTTGTGTTGGCTGCAGATGTCAACACTAAAATATATACTTTCTAGGGTCGACCACTACTACAATATGTGTCATTAGCGACGGTTTCTCTGAACCATCGTAATATCAAAAGAACACCGACCGTCATTTTTGTCGGTAAAAATAAAATATGTTTTTACCGATATATAAATTAAATATTAAATTATACATGTGCACGTGCGGTGCACATCCACTTAATTCTGATAAAAATCTTACCGCACGTAAAAGGGCTAGGGGCCAATTTTTCAGACTTTGTCTTGAGTAAGCTAGATTCATGGGCTAGCTTGTCTCCATACTAGTCGCTTGTTGTTGGATTCCAATGCCTCCAATCATAGGATTTAGTGTGATGACTTGCATTCGGTTCACATGTAAAAGTCACGCGTGCACATGCTTAGGTGACAAAAAGAGTCCTGCATCAGTTACCAGCATTATTATTTCATTAATTTGCTTGCAAGAAAATAATGCTATTCACATCGTACATATTGCTAAGTATATTTGGTCTTTGTTAAATTTATCAACTATAATGTCAAACCGGTAAATAAATTAAACCATTGTTAACAAAATGTGAAATGTGTCTAGCAAGCCCTATTTTTTTGCTACTGCGCATCATCCCAATTTCGGATCATCCTTATTTTTCGGTTCATCCCAATCTTTGAGCGAAATTTTTGATCGCTCAGAATATTTTGCGATGAGAGGATCCCGCGAACAAAATTGGCAAATTTTTTTGCCGCGGCTCGATTGCCGCCTCCCCAATTTCTCCCGCCTGATGAGATCTCTCTCCCGCTCCTTCTTTATAACTTCATCTACCGGCCTACTCTCTTCTAGACCATTTGGGAAATCAAAACCCTAATTTGTTTTTCCTCGGCGGTCTTCAATTCCTTCGGTTTAGAGCAGGTATGAACAAGCCTCAAACTGTTAATTCTAAGTTTGTTAATTATTATTACAAATCGAATTTTTTTGTATAATGATCTTCTGGTTTTTTTGGAGAGAAATTGATTCTCTCATCTTGTGTTAGTTTCTGCAATTTGGGGTGAAAGAGAAAGGGACTGAAGGCATTTTCTGTTGTGAGGTATTTTCAATCAAAAAACTATCTATTGTACATGGGCTATTAATAACATGTATTATTCTGCTGAGTTCTGTTGTTGTGTAGTAGATCATTAACCAGTTCAATTATTCTTCGGTATTCTTATTTAATGTTGTATTTTTTCCAGATTAAAGGTGCCCTTATTTTCTTCAACGACCAATCGATTAAAAAGCGTGAAGAAAATGGCCTATATCTTCCTTTATTTGGTTTTGGTGCCATTACAATTGCAACCAACTGCTTTTTGCCTGAAAACAAGCTTGGCGAGGGAGGCTTTGGTCCTGTTTACAAGGTGAATTTTCTTTTGTCTGTTGGAGAAGAAAATCAGTATATAAATTGAATGGAAAATTTGGAGCATTGGTGAGCGTATACCGCTTTCTTTTATCTTTTCCACCCGTTTTCTCATCCCTGTTTAAAGAAAAACCTTGACTGTGCTCAAATGTATTGCAGGAGTATGAAATCATAAGTGGATATTTGAGTTTATCTATAAACATAATTGGTGGCAAGTTTATCTATGAAGCATCCCATATCTGCCATAAAAATTGGTGGCAAGTTTTTTTTAAATCATTGTAATTGCTGCCATTAGAAAAAATTACCCTGATCAAATATAATTCATAAATGAAACCTCATTCTAGAGGCATCAAAAATATATTGATGTTAAAAAGAGATACTTCCTAATAATGCTTAATGTTGGGATTTTTTTGAAAAATATCCAACACCATTAGCAGTTGTTAGGGACTTTTTTTTGAAAAAAAACTCTTGGAGGTTTTGAGCAAAAAACTGTTTTGGATGTTTTTTCCCAAAACAACACAAAGTCTAAGAATTTTTTTTGGAATTTAATCGTGTATTTGCACATTCTGTCAATCTTTAAGGAGTGAAAACGCTAACGCTTATCCAGGCCAATCATAGACTTGTTGAAGGTTGGTTGATGAGTATGTTTTTTATATTCTTATTTACAGAAAGTTGTAAATATGCTACTGTGATTAAAGTTTGTGCTTGGTTGTTCTGGTTCTATCTGTAATGTTCAAATTTAAGTTTCAATTTTTATGATGCTATATGTTGACAGTTGTGAGCAGTAGGCTTAAGGGTAGAACATTTCTATAAGTCATATATATTGAATTCCAATGTGCGTTTTATGATCAGCATCTCTTGGGCTTAATATGAGTGCATTGGAAGCCAATTCAGGCTTAATGTCCAAAACTTTTGTGTCAAAATACTTTAAAAGATAAAGCTGACTTTCTCAATGTAGAATTTTAACCAACACACTGCTGAATTTTTATGACAAAAGCTGAGTAGTTAATTATTTTGCTGACTGCAAGTGGAGTTCAAAATGATTGCTCTATGCTAATCCCATTTAGTAGTAAGCACCATTAGATAATCATTATCAGCTTTAATATATTCTTCATGCGAATACCTACCATCAAATAAAAGTATCTTTGGCATTTCTTTCCCCCTTCTATAATCATATTGCTATGAATTCACGATATTAGCTCGATCCTTGACTTCCACTGTAACCTTAAATTTGTAGTCAAATTGATGTCTTCTCTTTGGGTTTTCGTCCAATGAGATTTGTATTTTTTGTTTCTGTTTTAAATGAATGATTACATATGGTATTATTGCATGTATTTAGTCTTTCCTGTCTTCACTTAATTAGTAAGAAGAAATATGGCTGTGCTGATACAGCATACCTGTAGGCATAGACATGGCTATTTCTGTGAGAGTTTTTGATCAGAAAGCATGCCCTATAAAAAAGGGGGGAAATAAGGTTAATTAACAAATAAAATTAACAGGAGAGAATCTAACATGACTGAAGAGTAAAAAGATTATGCCTAAATGCACAGAAAATGATCCATTATATCACAATATGCAGGCCAAAGGGGAATAGTTATTGCACAAACAACACACACCGATGCTGATAGCGCATTAAAAATACCAATAACATGCCCAGACCTTTTGAAGTTTTTTGACAAATAGAAAGGTATGTTCGTAGAGGATCAGATTTTGATGGGATAGTCTGCTTAACTAGGTCAGCTCATAGCCAACAGAAACCTTGCTGTAAGTCTAGAAAGAACCATTTACATCGTTGACTAGTATATTCTACTGTAGCATACAACACATGCAAAGCTCAATCATTTATACATTCAACCAAAAAAATTCTTACTAGATGAGCAAATATATACATAGGATGCACAAACACATAATTAAGAATCGACGTAGAGACATGCATGTCAGAGAAGTGGAACGCATTCATAATAAAGATTTTGGTAAATGGGTTGATCAACATGTAAGGAAATTTTTGATCGAGTAATTCATTGTTTTATAGTTAATAGGATCACATTATTCAAACATTGGTGTGCTTACTATTTTCATTATATATTCTTTGAACAGATTTATCAAATGAAAAAAATGGAGAGACAGTGAATGAACAGCTTGGGAAGTTATCTCGTGGTCCGCTACATACTATTACATGTTACAGAGGGTATATTGTGAATGGATTTAGGTTCCATACTAAGTATTGTGATAGGAAATCTCAAAATAGCGGAGTCTTTGTGAGTGCGGAGACATCTAGCTTGCTAGAGCGAATGACGGTAATCCATTATTAGGCAACATTGGGTACTACGGTGTCTTAAATGACATATTTGTGTTGCATTATCATGGGGAAAATAAGATTGTGTTGTTTAAATGCAATTGGTATGATGTCATAAACAAAACGAGAATTAAACATGATGATTTTGGCTTCACAACCGTGAATTCAAAGAAGAGCTTCGCTACCGATGAACCTTTCATTTTTGTGTCACAAGCACAACAAGTTTTTTATGTGGATGACAATTTGGATGCTAATTGGCGTGTTGTGTTGAAGACTCAACCTAGGGACTTATATGATGCATGGTCAGAAGTTATCGAGCCAAGCATAGTTCATAATTTACATATGTTCGAAGATGTGACTGACATCACAAACACTGGTGCGAATGTTATCAATTTGAATAGGGAAGATATTGAGGGGGTGGAAGTGGATGAAACTGCTGGTGATACTATTGAAGACGATGTTCTCATTAATGCTGATGAATTTGTTCATCAATTCACCGATGATGATGAAAGTGGAGAAGATGATCTCGTTGATGATGAGGAAAATGTTCGTGGATTGGGTAACGTTAGTGTAGAAGACGATCTCATTGAGGACGACGACTGATACTACTGCTCAATTCTGGTATACCATCTTTTGATGTTCTCTGTTTCTCTAGTCTCTACAAAACCCATTAGTTTAATATACAAGCTACTGACGTGCGTTTATATTTCACATATTCACGCACGTTTTCTTTTGTGTTTCCCCGTGTTTTGCCGCCGTCTCTTGTTCGTTTTCGTGTATTTTCCCGTTTTCTTTCACTTTTCTTTGTTTTCCCATGATTGCAGGGGATTGACCACGTAGGGGACGTTTAACGATGATATCCCAAGTCCCCGGATCAACGTGAGAAGTCACGCGTGATCCAGGGGGTCAAACGGCGAAATATTCATCTTTCAGCCCCTCACCCGGTCGGTTGGTCATCCTCAACCGATCGGGTGATGCACGCGTGCACCAACCGGTCTCTACCGCAGCTCACAAAGAAGTCACCCGACCGGTTCACAGACCGGTTCTGCGGGCGGCTGCTCTCTGTTTTTTCGAGCAGAATTCCAACCGATCGGGTGACTCTCACCCGATCGGTTCATCTGTAGCTGAAGAAGATGAGCTGAAGACACGGACGTTCAACCGATCGATTCACCTGACTGCTTCAAGATCCAACCGGTCACTCAAGAACTCACCCGACCGGTTCATGTGATCGGGTGAAAACTCGCCGTTTTCTGATATTTATTTGTAACGGATCAACCGATCGGTTGACTTGTCAACCGATCGGTTGATGCGACTGCCTATATATAGAACCCCTAGGGTTCCAGAAACGGGAGTTGCTGTTTTTCTACTGTTTTATTTCCTTGTGACGGCTGTAATTGTTACTCTTTTGTAAGTTTTCAGATCTTTCTAAAATTTTAGTATTGTCTTTATTACTCTATTACTTCCACATTGCAATTGTCCGATTATGATTCCAACGGTTAAATTTCATTTAGATTGCTTTTTCATGAATTTTTGTGAGTAGTTCCCAAATCTGGGATTTTGGTGGAAACCCCTTCGGGGGCTCTCCCCGATGCATCCGTAGGGTTAGGAAATCGATAGGGAGTAGGAATCTAACGGTTACGCGGGGTGTTTCATTGTCATCGGCGGGAAAAAGACCGCCTTTGACCGTCGGGCCAAGGGGGAATAAACTTGGCGGTTGACTCCCTAGCCATAGCTCACACCCTTAGCGTAGACGTCGAACCCTAGCACGCGGGAGCGGCAGGATGAGACGTTGGGAGTTATCGTTGCGGGCTTAGTGCTCCCGGGGTCGATCAGTGTTTATGGACACGGGAGTGCCCACTGATCGAATCCGGGAAGTCCGGTGTATCATCCTGGGCACCGACCGGAATATCGGGCCCATGGGATGCCGGTACCACTTTCAGAGGCAACGTCCCACCATTAGACCCTAATCCCGATCGCTATCCATACCCGTAGGCCGCGTCGGCGAGAGTCTTTCGTCGGGTTGGAAACCAAAGTCCCGGGTTTACTTTCTTTTCGTTCTTACGCTTTTATTTCCTTTCGTGACAACCATCCACCGATTCGGGCTAGCTCGCCCCTCGGGGTGATTTAGGTCCTACCTGACCCAAGCACAACCTCGCCTCCCTGAGTTCGATATTCCCGCACCCTACACTAACCGTGAAACTTGCGGTAAACGACACCGCGCCGCCGCGACTCTTGCGGGGCGTCGGTCAAGTTTATGGCGCCGTTGCCGGGGAGGCAACGTGCTTGATATTCTAGGATCTCATGAACCCTCGTGTCTAGCTCATATCCCTACCTTGCGATAATTTTCGCATTCTCCTTTTTCTTTTTTGTTTTTCTCATTTTTATTTCTTATTTTATTTGTTTCTTTCCCACTTGTCGCTTCACGGGTGTTTGTTGTTTTTCATGCGCAGGAGTTCAAGGAGTCTTGACGACTTGATTCCCCTCGATCCAGAGATTAACGCCACCCTTAGGCGTTTGGCCGCCGAGAAGCGAAGAAGAGAAGACCCCGAATCCATGGAGGAGAACACCCCACCTTACAAGTCTCTGCTGGAGTACTCGATGCCATCCATCGAGTCAACTTCTGCCATCCGATCTCCAGCTATTGCGGCCCAAAGCTTTGAGCTGAAGCCGTCTCTAGTGACATGGATCCAGCAGGCCCAGTTTACGGGTGCGCCCATGGAGAGCCCGATAGAGCACCTGGACTCCTTCTTGGAGAAGTGTGACACCTTCCGGATTAATGGTGTCACTACAGAGGCTATCCGTCTGAAGCTGTTCCCTTTCTCTTTGCGGGACAAAGCCAAGCAATGGTTAAGGGGGAAGGACCCCAACACTTTCAACACCTGGGAGAAGCTGTCTAATGCTTTTCTGACGAAGTTCTTTCCTCCGGGGAAGACCATGAAGTTGAGGAGTGAGATCTCCTCCTTCTCCCAGGCCAGCCACGAGTCCTTGCATGAGGCTTGGACAAGATATAAAGAGATGCAAAGAAGATGCCCTCACCATGAGCTTCCGAAGTGGCAGATTATCAATCTGTTCTACAATGGGTTGAGGGATGACCTTAAATCTTCTATGGACGCCGCGGCTGGGGGTTCCTTCATGTCTAGAAGCGAGGAAGATGCCGGGAATATTCTGGAAAACATGGCATCCAACAATGAGCGGTGGTGTGACGAGAGAGCCACACCAAGATCCGGGGGTATACACAGAGTCGAGGACGTCGACAAACTTTCAAGCAAGTTTGACTTGCTTTCGACCCAGATCTCCGCACTGATGGTAGGAGCCGGTGGGGCCGGTACACAGCAAGTTTCTACGGTAGAGTCTGAATTCCTTGGGGAATTCGACGGTGGTGACATCTCACCACCGTTGGATCAGGCGAGCGCACTATTTTACAACCCCACGGGGAATGCGCCGTATCCGCCAAGGACAAATTCCAACCCGACCTACTCTCCCAACAACCGGAACCACCCGAATTTCAGTTACCGGCCGCCATTTCAGCCCTCGCCGCCTCAGCAGCCGCAACAACAGACATATCAGCCGGCTAGGCCACAGCAGCAACCATTTCAGCAGCAACCGTTGCAGCAACAATCTTACGCCCCCAGGACTCAGCAGCCGTTCCAGCAGCAGCAGCAGTATGGCCAACAGAGGGCCGTCTCTCCGGTTGAGTCTCTCTTGACTCAATATATTACCAACCAGGAGAGGATCAACCAAAAGCTGGAAATGGGTCAGCGGACCCTCACGGACCAAGTAACCCAGCTGGGGTTACAGGTGGCGAACCTTGCAAGGTCACAAAACCAATTGCCGCCACAACCGGAGGTGAACCCGAGGGGAGCAACACAAACATCAGCACTCGTGCACGAGCACGCGAATGTGTCCGCTATCGTTCTGAGGAGCGGGACACAAATTCCTACTAGAGTGCCCCCTAGCAACCCGGAAGCACCATTGGTCGTTGAGAGACCGACTGAAAAATCAATTGACGCCGGTGCTTCGTCATCAAATCCCATGACTCTGGAGGGAGTGTCTGAAGAGGAGAATAAGAAGGAGGAAGAGAGCCTGAAAGTGTATAAACCCGTTGTGCCATTCCCACAACGGTTGGCTCAGGCAAAAATTGATGAGAAATATGGGAAGTTCTTCGCCATGGTCAAGGACCTAAGCCTGCAAATCCCCTTCCTGGAGGCAATCGAAACTATCCCCTCCTATGCAAAATTCTTAAAAGATCTGGTGACCAAGGGGTCAAGAAAAGAGAAAGTGGTGCTGACGGCGGAATGTAGCGCTCTTATTCAGAGGGAAAACCCGCCGAAGCTCAAGGACCCGGGAAGCTTCTATATTCCTTGCACGATCGGGGCCGTGAAGATTCATCGTGCACTCGTCGACCTAGGAGCGAGTGTTAGCTTGATGCCCTTGTCGATGTACAGAAGGATAGGAATGGGTGATTTGGAGCCCACCGGGATGACCCTACAACTAGCTGACCGGTCGGTCAAATACCCGGTGGGAATTGTGGATGATCTCCCCGTGAATGTGAGAGGGGTGCATGTGCCTGTGGACTTTGTAGTCATGGACATGCCCGAAGACGCACACACCCCCATTATCCTGGGACGGCCTTTCATGGCCACTGCTGGCGTTCTTATAGATGTGAAGAACGAAAAACTCTCCTTGAACGTCAGCGGAGAGAAAGTCGAGTTTGACCTGGGACTATCCATGAAGCACCCCGATCCTCCTGATGACCTCCTGTGCAATTTGCTTGAGATAGAAGAAGAAAAAGCTGTAGAGGAGAGCTCCTGGGAGATTCTCCTGAGAAACCCCCCCGATGACTTGAGGAATTCTGAAGATGGAGACGGCCCCGAGAACAAAGAAGCTGCTGGAATACCGAGTGCAGCGAGAACGACCCCTCCCGGGTTCCCCAAGACTCCTCCTGTGAGGAGAACCGGGAAAGAGCACACGGATCTCACTAAAGACGAGGTCCGGATCTTGAAGAAGATGGCGGGAAGCGCCAACACCAAGGAAAAGCCCCCGGATCTCAAGAACAAAGGGAGGGTAGTCGAGCAAGTATTTTTCCAGCCGCTGACTAATCCAAGTGCCTCCAGCTCCAACGAGAAAGAGATGCCGAAATTTGGGCATCACCCGTATCAGCCACCATGAGCATCTCTTGCGGGCGTCGAGCCAACGACGTTAAACAAGTGCGCTTCATGGGAGGCAACCCATGTTCTAAACTTTTTCTCAAATTTTTAGCGTTATTTTTTTACTTTATTTTATCTATTTCTATAAATAAAATCAGCCGCGAGAACATCCGTTCGGGGACTTAATCAAATTTCTTGGTTTTTGCAGGAAACAAGCCCCAACCGATCGGGTGATAACTCACCCGATCGGTTGGGATGTATCAGATACATGCCGAGATCTGTCCTCGAATGACCCGATCGGTTGAGTAATGAAGAGACCGGGTGGAAAACCGGGTGAGCTGGGGAGAACTCTCGGAAATTTTTGGGGATATATCAACCGATCGGTTGAGTTCATGCACGATCGGTTGACGCGACCGGGTGAGCAGCCCTAAGTTCTCGGGAAATTGTGTGGAGCGGCCAACCGGTCGGTTGAAAAGTCAACCGATCGGTTCGCCTGTAGCATTTCTTCGGCAAAACTTTCGACCTAACCGTCAACCGATCGGGTGATAAGTCACCCGATCGGTTCGACTTAAAACCCTATATAACCCCCCCGACACCCGCTCGTTTCCATCTCGCCCGATCGCAAAAACCCCCAAAGTCCGCCGTCGTTTCGCCTTCCCCTCTTCGCCAACAACCGATCTTCACTCCCCCACGCCCTCTACTCCTCCATTACTCCCTACCTCCACCTCCTCCATCAATTCCTCCGTCACCTTCACCCTCTCCCTCCTCCCATTCCGCATTTTTGACCTAATTTTCCCCCAAACCCCACCCATCCGAAAATTCTTGCCGAAGGAGTTCGCCGCGGCTCCAAGCTACTCTCGCTGAACAGTGTGGGGACATCAACGAGCAAACTCCACCATTCCGCTTGGGTAAACTCGCTCCTAAGCTTATATTATATATTTGCCCTATTTGTTGAGCTTGCTCGTTTGCGTGTGTTAGTGTGCATCCACGATTTTTGCACTAATTCTTGCTCACACACACACATGGCTAAAGATAAGGATAAGGGGAAGGGTATCATGCGGGAAGAGGAGCCGTCTCGAAAGAGACGAAAACAAACACGCCCCCTTCCCATACACGAGCACTTACACTTGGCCCCCCTCCGCCTGTTATCCCCCCTGTGGACCCAATGTTGGGCCCACACGGGTATATTTTTCGGAACCAGGAGCACAAAGATTTCTACCGTAGGCTTGATGCTCGAGGGCATCTATCCACTAAGTTCCCGCACGCACATACACTTGTCGATCTCGGTGTCTTCACCGAGGTCGAATCTCTTTTCGCTAACTTAGGATGGTTGGCCTTTCTTAATGCTCATGCAGTATCCTACCCGGCACTCACACTCGAATTCCTCTCCACACTTACTTGGGAGTCCGGGTCGATCATTAAATTCAGGGTGCGTAACCGTAGTGTCACCACGAATCTGAACACGATCAACGATATATTTGGTTTCCCCAATCTCGGGGACGATTCCATCCGACACTACGGGTACACACCCGAGTTTGATGTCGATCAATTCTGGTTCCGCCTCACTTTGATCCGTGATTACCCCCGAGGAAGGGCCAAGGCCTCCTCCATCATTCATCCCGTGTTTCGTTTAGCCCACAGGATCATTTCATCTGCATTCTTTCCTAGGGACGAATCTGGTACTGTGACTATCCCTGACATTTTTATCCTTTGGGCCATGACTTTTCCTTATGTCCGGGATGATGATGGAGTCAGCTTTAGAGCCCCTACCGTCCCCATCCATGGCGGCGATTGGCTTGTTTACAAGCTACTTGAGATCAGCCGGGCCGGGAAGGGGAAGTTCTGTTGTGGGGGCATCATCACGATCATATGCTCTCACGCCCATTTCAATATCACCATCCCCAATAATCTTCCTGCTGCCGCAGGACCCTCACATCTCGATATTGATGTCCTGCGGCACATCCACATGATCAAGCCCTGCTCGGATGGCCGCTTCCTATTTCATTTTGGCCACCCCCCCAGCCCCTTACACCATCCTGCCCAACCCCGCTCGCATGACCCTTGCTCTCGTGGGAGATTGGACTTTTCCTCCTGATCCCGACTTCTTAGCGGGGTTGAATCTTCCTTTCCTTCCCGCAGGCGCCCGCAGATCGACGTCCCCTGCCACCCACTTAGGCGAGCAGGATATCCCAGCATCTGTGGGGGATTTAGGGGCTGGCCCGAGTCGTCCTGTTTCTGCTCCGGGACCGATCACGTCTGAGCACCTCTTTGCGGCCATTTCTGGCCTTGTCTCCTGTGCCGGCATGACCACTGCCACCGGCACCTCTTCGACCTTACCTGGCGGCACCACCTCTGCCTCGCGTCAGTCTACATCTTTTGGTCGCCGTCAGGTATCTGCCTGTCTGGGACTTGAGAGGGAGGTCGCTGCCCTTCGTGAGCTCGCCATGTCCTCTGCTTCCTCGGACCCATCCCCGTCCTCCTTTCTCACTCACCCATGTTTCCTCGCACTTGAGAGGAACGTGGCCGCCATTCTCCGCCTTCTTACTCATATCCACGGACCACCTCCACCTTCACCACCTCCACCTTCACCACCCCGGCGATCTTCTCCTCCACCCACCCACACTTCCCCACATCCATCACCACCCTCACCACATTTTTCTCCTCCATCTTCACATCCCATCCCGGCATCCACTTCACCCCTCCCGACCACTTCCACCGCACTCACGCTACCTCCATTCTCCTCCGTCACTCCATACGTGCGCCGGAGGAAATTACCGGTACGCTCCAGATCCCTCCCACCACCTCCCACTACCGTCACCACCACATCTACTTCCTCAATTTCTATTCCTCTCACCACTGCCTTGATCGCCTTCCTACCACCACCACCCACCACCACCGACACTCCTCCCATTGTTCACACCACCACTGCCCCTATACCTTCACCTCATTCCCCACTTCTCAGCACACCCCCTGCCTCCCCCGACCACCCATCCACACCCTCTTCCGAGGAGGGCAAGGACTCACCTTCTGCTGCTTTCTGATTTCCCCTCTTTTGTTTTTGACTCCCCCTTGCACATATCTGGATTTCATCGATCACATCATTTCGCTAGCACTTTCTGGTCTAGCTTGGGGGACGTCTGTTTTTGTGTGCTGTCGTGTTTTGTTTGTTTTTCTCATTTTTTGTCTGTGTGCTTGTTTTTCACTTTTTGAGTGTCGTCACGTGTGATTTTATTTTTGTTTTCGTATTGTTCGATTTTGATCTTTCTTTCTTTTTCAGTTCCATCTATGTGTTTTCCTCGTGTTCATTTCTTTTTGTGTCAGTGCGTACCCCCCCCATTTTCATTGCCCTCCCGTACTCACTCATATTGCATTGAGGGCAATGCAAACTTCAGCTTGGGGGAGTCGCACTGTGTGCGTCATTTGAGTCTTTCTTTTCGCTTTTTGTGTCGTTTTCATCGTGTTTTTATTTATTTTATTTTATATTTTCTTTTCTTCTTTTTTCTAGCTCTTTCTCCTAGAGATGAATCCTATGATGAATCGCCACAAAGTCACACACACCTAGCATTGCATCGATAATCACACTCTCTAACCCTAGGATTTTGAGTCCTCTTGCATTTCACGCATCGTGGGTCCACTTAGCTTTTTGTGAGTCGTGTGTCGTGACTAGCAATTGGTGTGCTTCTGCTTTGTGATTTTACTTTATATACCTGTCCAGGAATGACCCCTAGATTATCATGCTCCGATTTGAATATGCGGTATTTGCTTCTAATGTCTGCTTCTATATGCATGCTATATTATATCGTATACTTCAATTCGCATGCGTCGGGATTCCGCAACTAAGGACTAGGATAACCCATTTAGCCTAAGCTCTATTTAGCAAGAATAGTTTCCTTTGCCCGAGTGTTTAGATTTCGACCTCTTTTTTGTTTTACTTGGTGCAAATCCCCTCGTCGTGTACCGTTCTCCCACTTGGGAGAGTACACATGTGTATAGCCAAAAACCCAAAAATCCAAAAAAAAAGAGAAAAGAAAAGAAAAACCCAAAAAGAAAAGAAAAGAAAAAAAAATTTTGTATAGCCAAAAATCCAAAAAAAAATACAAATACCCAAAACCCAAAAAAATTCCCGTGTGAATATCTTTTTCTACTTGCCGAGAATAAAGGGAAGGCGAGAATTTGCACCGAGTGTTCTTCTCCACATCATCTCAACCCCCATCGGTTTCGAAAACACTTGGCTTAGGAACTTTTTAGCTATTATCTAGGCTATAGTGTGGTGATTTCCTTAACCCTAGTTGTGGAGTCCCTGACGCATGATATGTTTCGATTCTCTCTCTATTCTCATGCATGCTTGAACCGTATATTCACTGCTTAATTCAATTCGAATCGATATTTGGGTCATATCTTGGATTTGTGTATATCAAGCTTTATTGCACAATGTAGATAGTGATACCATTTGCTAGCACACGACCACGCTCACTCGCGCTTCACTGCGTGGACCCACGACACTTATTTGGACTCGTTCTCCTAGGTTTAGTGGTGTGATTTGGCATTTGCTTGCTTGGTGCGTCGTTTTTGATTTTGATGGCTCTGATGGACGATCTGGGGCTTAGAGTTTTCTTTTTCTTTCTTCCTCTCTATTTTTCCCTTCCGAGCTCCTACTCTCAGTCGTCTTCCTCGAGGACGAGGAAGAGTTCAGCTTGGGGGATTTTGACGTGCGTTTATATTTCACATATTCACGCACGTTTTCTTTTGTGTTTCCCCGTGTTTTGCCGCCGTCTCTTGTTCGTTTTCGTGTATTTTCCCGTTTTCTTTCACTTTTCTTTGTTTTCCCATGATTGCAGGGGATTGACCACGTAGGGGACGTTTAACGATGATATCCCAAGTCCCCGGAGCAACGGGAGAAGTCACGCGTGATCCAGGGGGTCAAACGGCGAAGTATTCATCTTTCAGCCACTCACCCGGTCGGTTGGTCATCCTCAACCGATCGGGTGATGCACGCGTGCACCAACCGGTCTCTACCGCAGCTCACAAAGAAGTCACCCGCCGGTTCACAGACCGGTTCTGCGGGCGGCTGCTCTCTGTTTTTTCGAGCAGAATTCCAACCGATCGGGTGACTCTCACCCGATCGGTTCATCTGTAGCTGAAGAAGATGAGCTGAAGACACGGACGTTCAACCGATCGATTCACCCGACTGCTTCAAGATCCAACCGGTCACTCAAGAACTCACCCGACCGGTTCATGTGATCGGGTGAAAACTCGCCGTTTTCTGATATTTATTTGTAACGGATCAACCGATTGGTTGACTTGTCAACCGATCGGTTGATGCGACTGCCTATATATAGAACCCCTAGGGTTCCAGAAACGGGAGTTGCTGTTTTTCTACTGTTTTATTTCCTTGTGACGGCTGTAATTGTTACTCTTTTGTAAGTTTTCAGATCTTTCTAAAATTTTAGTATTGTCTTTATTACTCTATTACTTCCACATTGCAATTGTCCGATTATGATTCCAACGGTTAAATTTCATTTAGATTGCTTTTTCATGAATTTTTGTGAGTAGTTCCCAAATCTGGGATTTTGGTGGAAACCCCTTCGGGGGCTCTCCCCGATGCATCCGTAGGGTTAGGAAATCGATAGGGAGTAGGAATCTAACGGTTACGCGGGGTGTTTCATTGTCATCGGCGGGAAAAAGACCGCCTTTGACCGTCGGGCCAAGGGGGAATAAACTTGGCGGTTGACTCCCTAGCCATAGCTCACACCCTTAGCGTAGACGTCGAACCCTAGCATGCGGGAGCGGCAGGATGAGACGTTGGGAGTTATCGTTGCGGGCTTAGTGCTCCCAGGGTCGATCAGTGTTTATGGACACGGGAGTGCCCACTGATCGAATCCGGGAAGTCCGGTGTATCATCCTGGGCACCGACCGGAATATCGGGCCCATGGGATGCCGGGTACCACTTTCAGAGGCAACGTCCCACCATTAGACCCTAATCCCGATCGCTATCCATACCCGTAGGCCGCGTCGGCGAGAGTCTTTCGTCGGGTTGGAAACCAAAGTCCCGGGTTTACTTTCTTTTCGTTCTTACGCTTTTATTT